>WEIV01014816.1:9999-34993 GCA_013390005.1 Calyptomena viridis | reverse complement strand
GGCCACACTTCTTTTGATACAGCCGAGGATGCAGTTGGTCTTCTGTGCTGCAAGTGCACATTACCAGTTCATATCCAGTTTTTCATCCACCAGTACCCCCAAGTCGTCCTCTACAGGGATGCTCTCAATCTCTTCATCTCCCAACCTTGTGCAGGGCCTTCCTCTTAGCCTTGTTGAACTTCATGAGGTTCCCAAGGGCCCACTTCTTGAGCTTGTTCGAGTCCCTCTGGATGGCATTCCATCCCTCAAACATGTCAACCACACCACTCTTTTTGGTGTCATCTGCAAATCTGCTGAGGATACACTCAATCTCACTGTTGCTGAAGATATTAAACAGTACTGATTCCAATACAGACTCCTGAGGGACACCACACATCACCGATTTTCATCTGGACATTGAGCCCTTGATCACTACTCTCTCGGGATGAAATCATTCAGCCAGTTTCTTATCAACTTCCTAGAGCATCCAACAAATCTCTGTGTCTTCAACCTAGAGAGAAGGATGTTGTGAGGTACCGAGGAGCCCTTCTATATCTGCACAGAGAAAGTCTAGGAGGACATAATCTATTTTTGCTGGTTAATTTCGAATAATTCAGGTAAAGATGAGTTACATCCATTTACCAATACTTGGTGCTTTGACACCACCACACTGCAGTGTTCACAGTGCTCACCACTGAGCATGTCACACTTCACATGTTAGATCTGTATTTGTAAGCCAAGCTGCAGTGCATGCAGTTTGTGTACAACAGGATCTCAGCAGCCTGCTGGAAATTAAGGTGTTTCCATGCTAGAGACACCTGTCAAAATGTTTTATTTGAAACATTTTATATCCAATAAATATTTCAACAAAATGCTGCTGCAAATTTGTTGATCAGTTTTATTCTTGAACTCTCCTTCCAGACTGTTAAAATAAAAAGTGAAAAAACAAGTCTGCCTACCTCTTGATCCTCATGCTGCCAGCATAAAAATGCTTAAGTGCTACATCTTCTGAGAACTTCTCTATAGCACAAAATATCTCATTCTGTAGATAAAGTAGTTCAAATACGGAATAATTAAATTATTTTCCCAAAGTGACAATTTCTTCAGAAAACCAGGGAAAAAAATCATATACAGCTGGTCTATTCTGCTACCACAGATGAAAAAATCTTGGGGTAGAAAATTTGTCTGTATCTTCAAAACCAGAATGGACTAACAAAAGCTAAAATAAGCTTGTAGTTGTATTTCATAACCTGCAATAATATCTAATGAGCATAAAAATATCATTAAACTATAGAAGTGCCTTTAACTGATACGTTCCTTCATTGCTTCATCCAAATTTGAAAAAAAGCAATGATAGATTAATGCTTTTAGTGTGCACCTATCATCTGTGGGATTTGACTTCTAGATGGTGATGATTCCTGAATGAGGAATCTGCAATACAGTCATCAGAGATGATGTAACAAAAGGATATGTAATGAGAAATATGAACTCTGAAACTCAATTTACTACACTCCAATTACTTTCAGACCTAAAATGCTTGGTTAAAACACTGAAATTGCATCACAGACCTCCCTTTGGTAACCTTGAAGACTTGTCAAAGGAATGCAGTATTAGTTAGTACCGCGTTACCTGAAATAAAAAATACACTCTCTGACCATTTGAAGTACCGTTGTGAAATATATTGAAATTTTTTATTGATTTCCCAAGATAAGTGTAGTTGAAAGTAAAATTCAACAATAAAATAATTGATTAGAAAGAAAGAAATCAACATGTTTATTGCACTTGCAAATGCCAGACCTGTATGCATTTGGCTTTTTTCTTCCTAAGCAATGGTACTTTATTTTAGACTGGATTGGTCATTTTTCATGCGTGGCAAATGAAAAATTTTAAGAAGTTCCTAGTTCCTTCTTCACCCCTGTTACTTATGTACAGCAATTAATTAACATTTGTAAAAATGAGGGGAAAGACCTTCTCTGGAGAAGGAAAGAAATGGCTTTGGGAAGGAGGAGAGCAGACAGTGGGTGTGCAGAAAAGAAGAAACAATAGCTAACTGAATAGAATTTGTCTCTGTTGGGGCAATGCCACATTAGGACACTCTCTGCTGTTTGTTACAATTTTCTTACCAAAGTTTTCTTCCCCCACCTGTGATGGATGCCTAGTCTATTATGACTCTGGGGTTTATGAGGAGAATATAGGAGAATAATTGCATATATATGTGTATATCTGTACTGGTTTCACATCTGACTAACCAGCCAAGACAAAATGATTTAAAAAAGTACTTCTAAATTAAAGAGACTATGGGTCAAAATGTACTGGCATAAACATATTTTTTCCTTAACTTTCATAATTTTTGATGCTCAGAAAACGGTGTTAATTCTGCAAGCTTCCAGGAATGCAGATACAAGTACATATGATAAAGCTGCATCACAGTGTAGACCCATTTCTCTCAAAAATATTGCCAGATGAATTTAGAGTCAATTGAAGGTGCTAAGACAACAGAGGAAACACTTTCATCAGCCTATTGATCAAACTAACAAACATAGGACTGTGTGCTCAACTTTATGCAAATTTTTGAGATGAACTTAATGCTGAGAAACATCAATTCAGCCAAACATGCAAACAAATGAATGACCCGAATCATGTGAATATTCCCACTGGGACCAATAAGCTAGCCTGTGCTGTTGTCATAGAACATACTAGAATTAATGTCCTTGCTGAAAAAAGGAAGGTGATACAAGGACCCCAACATAACTAATGTATTTCAGAATTAAGGTACAGAAATTAAAAATTAGAAAGAAAAAAAAATGAAAACAATAACAGTCTTTTAGCTGAGACTCAACATTTTACAGACATTCAAAACAGTGCTTGTGAATAATGCAAGATGAGGCACATATGAAGATTTTTGTCAGTCAGAGCAGACAGAACAGGATGCAGAGACATTGAAGCATTAAGATTCTGGTAGTTTGTGCAATAGTGAGGACATAATTCCTGTTCCTTTAGTCTAAAGCCATGGATTGATCTGAAAGTACAGACTTCTTCTAAAAAACAGGAAAGACGTTGTGTTTCTGTTTAGATCTTTCTCCTGTAATTCACACTCCAGAGCAAGGGATAAGCTTAGGAGTTCCTTGGTAGTCTAGGTCCTTATGCCAAACCAGCTCCTTGCAGCTGGCAGAGAGAAAAGATGACATGACTGGGACATCTATTACTAGAGTTTGCATTGTCACAATGGTCTGTGTCTTAGAACTGTCCATTTAAGACGTGAACATGATTGTTCTGATCTGGTTTTGGAGATAAACTCAGAACAGGCTACTACTAAAACCAACACCCAGTTCTTTGCTGCCCTGACCATTTTCCAGCTCTAATTGAGGGTCAGGGCCATCATTTTGAACAACATGGAAAATACCTTGCCAGTCCTTTTTCAAATGTAAAATTTTCACCTTATTTTTTCATATTCTGAAGTGCTTCAAAATAGAATTGTCCTTATTGTAAATTTCAGAGCATCAGTCTCTCTGGGAACAGAGATTTTTTCTTTTGATTGTTACATTTACCACTAAAGAAGATATTTTTATTCTTGACACTTTCTTGGAGAAGGTTTAAAAAATTTTTCTCTTTCCATAATTACACTGCATTCCTCCTCTAATTATCCCAGCAGCTACACATGCCTTCTGTGGGGTAAATGCTGACACACCACTGACTTTTCCACTAAAAGTACAGCTGCAGCTTTGGCTCCTGCCTGCACCAGGACGGTGGAACAAATGTAGGAACTGACAATGCCATCTTATGGTGGACATACAAACTGCAAATACAGCCTGTAAAAGAATATACAAAAATGGCTGTTGCCCTTTTAGGTAACAGTGGTAAAAGGTAAAAACATAGGTAAAAACAGTGGAATGCTCAACGATGCAGCTCTGTGTGTGTGTATGAATAATTATTCATCTCTAGCCTTCTTTAAGGGCTTAAAACCATCAAGATTAATTTAAATGCCAAAACTGAAGGCTTTGTTTGTGATGACAAGTGAATATAGGAAAGGAAAAGAAAAAGGGGGAGAGAAATGCTCTCACATTATCTTCTCATTGACTTGCTTCCATTTTCTCTTTCCACCTCTTAAGGTCCCTTAACACAAGAATAATACTCACTCAACACACATGACATTGCAAATGGCCAATATACCAATGTCCTCACCAGCTTAGTTTAAGCAACAAACTTGGAATATCTGTCATGTTGTTGTGAGGTAAAACTGGCCATCACAAATAAGACTAAAAGGAGGAAATACTGCCTACTTCAGGATTGGACTTTCTTATCATGCACAAAACGTCTCAGATAACACACTGATAGCAGCAGTTTGTCCTGGAAGTTTTGGTATGCATCAGTTAGGACTGTGTCTGTTAGATGCCCAGAGGTCCAGAACTACTTTCCAAAATAGCAGGGCATGAAGACCATCAAATTCAGTTGTGTGCATCCATATTGGAGAGAAACTGTGAATACGCCCTGCAAGTTTTTATGGGAATCACATGGATTTTTATCATTGGACAGTCATTACACTAGAGTTCTGGCTTTAATAACTGGTTCCTGAAGCATTTCTGGAGGAATACTGAGGCAAAACAAAGGGAATCATTACTAGTGAAAATTACTAGAAAAAAATCGGGTTTCAAACTGCAAGATATAGAACATGGTTAAGGTTCCTCTCCTCAGTGTGAAGGCAGCCTGGGGCATGTGAGTGGTTAACAGAACATGGGGTTAACGCTGGTACAACTGTGGTCTCAGTGCTATGCCATCTTCAACTCTTCTGTGCTTGGAGATGAGAAGCTGGATTCCAGCAAGACCAGAAAATTCGAGTCGTAGCAGCTGCCAATGGGAACCCATCCTTACATGGTGGGCTGTGGTTTCACTGTTGAGACATTTTTAATGTTGGTATTTGGTTCTGTTCCAATATATCTGATTTTTTTTCGTTAAAATGCTTGAAAGTTCCTGCAGTAAAACAACACCATTAACATTTCAGACAAGGCTTGTCTTGTGACACAAAAGTATTGTGAATTTAACCTGGCTTTAGTGAATAATTGTTAAGTGAACCCTGTTAAGCCCTCAGCTAGAAAACTGTTGGAATATGCATTTTTGGAACCATTTATATAATTTCTACTATTTTTTATTTTTGTTTGGTTGGTTGGTTGGTTGTTGTTGATTGTTGTTTTGTTTTGTTTTTCTGTTGAGAAATTTAACTCAAGCCAGTGCCCTGAAAGAGAAAGAAAAGTTGCCTGGGAGGAACTGCAGACATGCTGAATATTTATATAGAATGACAATGGCATTTGACTTCAGGTTCTCTTTGACAGAAATCAGTTTCATTCAGTTGTGACCCATATCCCTTTGTCTTGACAAGCTGAAGGAAACATAACATGTTGGACCAAAAGTGAATGAGGCCTGAATTCCTCATTTTGTTCCCAAAAACCACTGACTTAAATTTGATACATCTTAGCAGATGAACACGTTTTAAAGAGTGAATTTTAAAAAATTATAAATGTTGTTATTCTTGCTTCTATTTCTCCATAGAACAATTTATGAAGTGCTGTTCAAACACATGCATAAATTTAGTCTTTTTTTTTTTTTTACCCAAGAACTTTATTATTCAAGGAGAATGACAATAAACTAACAAATAGACTGAGGATAAGAAAAGTGGTTGATATGATCACTGCTCTTTTTGATAAGGCTTCATGTAGTAATAGTGCCTTCCTCAGACTAGTAAAACTTGTCCTGCTTTTCCAAAATATTCTAACATATCTCTAAATACTGTAGGTGTGCCAGAGTCAAAGTACATTAGGATTTGGCCCAACTGTCTATGTGACTAGGACATCACTTCCAGAAATCTGGCATAATATGGAAATTAATATTGATGACATGACACATCAGGATCTGTAGTGTCAAAATTTAGCCACTTCCTCTTGAGGCAGCACCTAAAATAACCTCCTTGAAATTAAATGGAAAGCCATGGTTCTGAACACATGAAAAAGCTTACTATGCTCTATAAGCCTGGGAATATTAACTTGAGTGTTTCTTGGTTCTGCTGTAAACTCTGTTAGTGTTCTCTGTGACTTCATAGCCTGATTCCTTTGTGTAACAATTTAAATATCACATTAAGACAATATTGACGTGGAATACTGAGGCACTCAAGAAGCCACAGATGTCAAAATTAAAGTAGCTTATTCAACTTTCACTGACCATTTTATGTATAAATGTTGCTTCTTAGTTATAGCATACCAAATCCTGTATTATAATAGACTACTAGGAATGGAAATGTTTAAATACAATTTTCTTAGAACAGTAAACATCAATGTCACAATTCATTTGTACGTCCTACCGTGTCAAAGATAAAGTCTACATAAATTGTTTTATGATACATCAGAAATAAACATCTCAACAAGAACGTCTTTCACTATCCTGCTCACAAAAGAATTTCTGTATTTCACATCAAAGAATCGGTAGCTTAAAAGTCCAAATCAAAACCTTACCCCTAGCTCAGGAATTTGAATCTAGCCTTCCCTTGCTCCTAAGCAATACATGCTACCCACTATGCCACAGAGCTGTACTACATTTTTCATTCTTTCCTTTGGTGATGAATCTAAGCAGTCTGTGTGTTAGCTGCAAAGTCGCAAGGGTCACATAAATATCTGCAAGATAGGCAGACAATGATGCTTCTGGAATTTTTGAAAAATAAGGGGAAATAACAGAAAATAAAATAACCCATCTGGAATCTAAATCAAGGATTGTTTACCTTGTAGCACACACAGACAAAGTTTGCAAGGAGAACATTCTATCATTCTTGCTCTTTGCGTAATACCTCTGGGCCCTTTTATAACATGTTACTATCAGGAGCCAAAAATCCCAACTCACAGAGATTATTATTGCAGTGCTTTGAAAGTTATTCCAATGAATCAGAGACACACACAAAAAACCGAAGTGAGCTATCCCTGTTCATTCAAAGGGTCTCCCACAGCTGCTTAAGGTTATAGGCTGATTCACTTGGCTTCTCTTAGTTTTTCACAGCTAGTGGAGACCTTGGATGCTCTGAGACTCTCCCATTCCAATCAAAACAAATTCTCAATAAAAAAAATCTTGCCTTTGAAATCCAGAGAGAATATTGCTGGCAAGCAGCAGCTATGCAATATTTTCCATTCTGTCAAAGCAGCAGTAACCTTCTTAAAAGAATTCAGGAAATGTCAAAAATATCCTTTTCTCATGTTCCAAACTGGAATCTTTTCCCCCATGATCTTCACAGGATGATCTGTTTGTGAATAGCAGACAAAAAAGTCTGATTTCAGCAATGCGTCAAGCAACTTATTTCAGCATCTGCCTCAGCAGAAGTTGTAGCAGAGCTTCAGAGAGTAGTTGCTCCAGTTTTTACTCCTTTTGAGGTCTGAGGACACTCCATTTATCATCATAGTGTAGCTTTAGAAATCTTGAGTAACAAAGATAGAAAGGCAAGAGCAGAAATAGGGTTAGTTTTCCTTTGGATAATTTAGTTTTACTACTGTTATGATCTGGTTATTAAAATTATTAGAAATTACTCTGCCCGAATCAAGGTGCAAATGAAACCATATGCCAAAGTCAATAGTATGGATTTAATTTAACAGTAAATGTGAGGCAGAGAGAGATAGAAAGAAATAGGAACAGTGTAGGGGGAAGAAGAAGAAAGAGAGCAACAGAGAGAGATTAGTAGAAAAAGTATCACCACTACGTGGAATCCATCGGCGTCCTGTGGGCCTTATTCTGGTCTTCTTAGTGTTGAGGATCCCACAAGACATAGAGCCAAATGTATTAATATACATTCAGGAGACGCCAGGCACCTTCCCTGGTTGGGGGGAAGCTTTGCATTCTCTTTTGACAGGCTCTGGATTTGCTGCCTGGTGGTGGAAGGCCTCAGGAATGAGCCTGAGGGGCACTCTGGGGGTCTTTGATGGCTTATGACCCCTTCTCAGCTGCCTTTCATGTGAATGTCCTATGTGTATGTGGTTTTCCCAGAGCAGGGGAGGAGGGTTCACTCTGTTTGGCATGGAGAGATTTCACCAAACCCCTTCTCTCAAACCCCTTCTCCTCCACCACCCAATGAGCCTTGTTTACTTCTTCTCAGACCTGAGGTGATTAGACACCTCAGACTTGAGGTAAGACTTGAGTCTTATCTCAAGTTCCCCTTCGCAGTCCAAATTCCAGTCAGAAAGCTTATTGGGGAAGAGGGGTGCTTTACAGACAGGCAGTTGCTTCCTTGCCATTTAACAAAACGGCTTTCTATGATTTTGACAATATTTAAGATGTTAACAACATTTCAGTCCATCACAATACTAAGGCTCAACTGTTTTTAAACTCACAAAACCAAAACTGATAATTTAGGCTCCTGGAGTGTGAGGGTACTCACAGTGTGTGAGCCGATGCAGCAGGCATGAAGGAGTGAAGGAAGTTATTAATTTATCTTACCTTACATTTCCCTGTGCTTGTCTATTGCAGTAATATGTGAGATTGCTGTCAATGCTTTCCACTGCAAAGTTTATAGCAGATTTATATAAAATCTACTGATTTCAAATTTCCAATAACCTAAGCCATAAGTCTGTGTTACCCAGAGAGCTCATAGTTTTAGGTTTACAAAAAGCTCGGCTAAGAAAATAATCTTTTAAATTTATAATAAATAATAGCTATAATTTAAAATTAACAGCTATCCATTGACTGAGATTAATACCAAAGTCTGAGAGAATTTGTTGCATGTTCATTGTAATGGGTTCCATGTGTCCTGAAAAAAAAATGCGAACAGCAGCAAGAGACTGGAGTTTTTGAAAAAGCACAGAAGGGAAGAGGAGAGACCATACCATTATTTTTGGAGTCCAAGATGATGAGCATCCTTTGGATAAGAATGATGAAACAATGTTAAAGAACAATTGTAGACTGGTTGTAGCAAAGGGACTTGTAGAATGAAACACATTTGAAGGAAAAGCTTTTGGAAAGTCAAGAGGTTCAGAAAGAGTACAAACATCTTTTCTCTCTTTCATCGTTTTGTCTCTCTTAAAAGGTGACCTCTTTCCAAGCATATTTGTTGGAAAGGTAACACAGGAGAGAAGTAGAGGGAGCAGAAAATTAAATCCTCCACACACTGGCCATGATTTTGTGAATGCTTGTTTTGATCATGGAGAAAGGAATTGTCTAATGTCCAAGTTCTCACACCTCTACAGCACTTTAAAGTGGACACGTTCTTATTCATCGAATGACTCTCCTGGAACAACTGGCCCAAGAGTGTCTGCTCTCTTATCCTTTGCTTTTGTCTTGCCTTTTTAGTCACTGTTTGAAAGAACAACAAAAAAAGAAAGAACGAGAAAAGAAAAAAAGGAAAATAAAGAGAAACCGCCAGCTTATTTTTGCAAAGCATTTCAGATTCCACACATGTTTACTAAGACATTTCTGAAGTAGAAATTAAAAAAAATCAATTTTCCTAGTTGCTTCTTTCCCTGGCTTTGCCCACTGCTCAGCCTTTCCATCAGTACTGCCTTGGGGGTTACCAACAAATTCCCAAGGGATCTGTGAGAACTCTGCTGAGTTATGAATCTTCCACTACAACTGCAGAGGGAAACACCACTTTGTTTTGGTGTGATGCTGACCAGAAAGCTGAAAGTAAGGGTATTTTGTTCAATGTGCCCACATAAGAACATTAACAATTGATATACTAAAACTAGTCATTAAAGAAAATAAGAGCAAATTTATAAAATACTGTGAAGTAAGTAGTAGACTTTGTTCTGAAAATGTTGATTATACATGATAGCACTTGCTAACAAATTGTTGAGGCAGCCTCAAACACTTCTGCTGTCTATGTACAGAGAGTAACAGAAGAGCCACAGAGAGGAATGCACATGTGCTGACTCAGCAAGCACGCACCAGGAGTCCTTCCACTGTAAAAATGTATCCCAGGACTTGACAATGATCAACTGCATTTAAATCGGAGTTCTGCATTCACTGCTGCTCCTATTGCTGAACCCTGAGGCCAGAATCTGATCGCGGTGCCACATTATCATTTTACTGCTGAGAACAAAGAAATACGCATTTAACTTCTGGCATCTGCAACACGCCTGCAGGTAGTCCTTGTTTGGTAACAGAACCAACTAAATGCTTACACGTGACTTCTGTGTGGCTCATTTATTTCACTTAAATTCTGCCTTAGCGTGTAATATAAAGTATAAACAACCATATTTCAGAATATAGGTATATAAATGCTTGGCCCAGTAGATTTTCATGTACACAGAATTATGAATTGTGCACAGCTATGAGCACTGCAAGAGATGAACGTTCACACTTGACCCTTAGCTGTCTCTTGTAAATTGGTAGTATAGGCACTGGAGTCAAAACAAATCGTTCATTTCTTCAACAACTTCTCTTTCCATTTAAATGGCTGGTGAGCAGTGCTGCCCTGCAGGATGCCTGCTGATTTAAATAGGCTTGTGCCAGTTTTCTATAGCCTTGTTTTGGAGCCAAAGGGCATGACAATGTACATGGGTCTGGAAACTGGAAATAAGAAATAACATCCATAATTGCCATTTCCCCTTTGAACAAGCCATCAGCTGAGTCCTCCAAACTTTGGTTTTCTTTTGTTGTCTGCACATGTTTAACCTCATATCCCTATTCAAGGACAAAAAGGGATGTGATCTGACAGTGAGACTCATACTTTTCAAATCTAGAAAGTGGCCACAGGGGAGGTGAATAATACTGATGCTGTAGTTCTGAATCCTGATTTTTTTCAGCAGAAAAAATTTAGCACCCACTTTGTGTATGTGCATGGGAACAGCCTTAGGTTCAGTTTCAGAAGAAAAGCCTAACTTAAAGTGTTTCTTTTGTGCATGACCTCCAATGTACCAACTTCCTGCTCTTTCTGTATGCTAGAGAAAGAGGGAGAACTGGGCCCAGATGGAGACAGCCAAAATGAGAGCAAGGGAGGGAAAACCAGCATGGGAATAGATGAATTTGGACAGTAATCAAACCAGCCTTATCCCCACCCCTTACCCCCTATGTATTTTAGTTGCATGGTTTAAAATCTCCTCAATTTTGGAAGGAAATCTTCTTGTCTGTGAGTATTTGATCTAGCAATGACTCTGTCTATATTTGCAACCTCATTACCTTGAGGAGATCCTAGGGTTCTTTAGGAAGAGAAGAGGAGATGAAATAGGATGCAATATGCTGGAGCCTGGCAAAAAGAGTTGAATAGAATTGGCCAATAGCCAAATGCTTTCATTCCTAGTAGAAAGGCATTAAATGAGACTGGCTGCATTTAATTGAACATCTTTCTAATTAAATAAATAGGCAAAAAACCCTCCGTGTATGTGCATGTGCATTACATATTTACATATAATTTTTTTCCATTCTTAAATACTTTCCTCATTTTCAGCTTACTGTAGATTGCTTTAAATTTCACAATAAGGTTAGGAACACCCAAAGAATGAAAGAGGTGAAGATTCATGTTAGGATTATGTTTCCTTGATTATTCTCTGTTGTCTGGGGCCAGATCCACCACCTGGTTGCACATTAGGAATGAACCTGTCCCACTGTTTCTGCAGGTCTTAGATAAAAAAAACTGCTTAAAAAAACCCCAAACAAGCAAAAAACCAAAATCAAAATGCAGAGAGGTCTTAATCTTTCTTCTGTGGATATTTTGCAGCCATTCATTCATTCACTGATCACTCTTCTGAATGAGTCTCATAAATTTAGTTAGTAAGTTGATAAAAATAGAGCAGAAGTGCTGTCTTGCATAAAGGTTGTCTAACATTCTCTACTGTGACCCTTTCTTCAGCTGCATATAGCTTAAGCAAATGTTACTTATTTGAGCTTGTGATTTCTGTGTGTTATCTCTTTCTAAAGTTGATTTATGCATACATAAAAACCAAAGACAAACCTGTGACAGCTCACTTGCCTCAGACACATAAACTGTGGAATCAAGCAGTAATTTATTATTAAAACCATTCTTTGTATGTTAGGAAGGTCAAAGAAAAGCTTTTGGTCTTTCAATGGCAAGCTCTTCTGTAAGGCATAGAACACTCTGAACACCAAGATTGTTCTGCCATTTTAGAATGAAGTTTCAACTTTGTCTGCTATCTATTTTTTTTTTTTTTGCTGAATATATTGATCATCCAGGGATGTATTATCATTTACTGAGTAATGTGACAACCTTTGAAATCATAAACAGTTAAGTACAGACCTTGGTAAACAAGAATTGTTGAAATGACTAGATCTCGAATTTACAACCCTTTCTCTAGAAGTTTAGCCTTTACATGTATTCTAGTTAAATATCACTACATTTTTTCTGTAAACCTTCAAATCTACCTACCTTTTCTTAGGTTTGAGGTTTGGCGTTGTGTTTATTTTATTTGATGCAATTTGTGGCCTTTTGACTACCATTGTCTTCAATGTATTTAGGTTGGGATTCTCTGTCTGTATTCTCTGCTGACACAATTCTTATGGAGTCATTTCCATTTCTGCAAAATTCATGCAAAGAGCGCATGAAAGGCTGTCAAATTCGAATTATGGCCTTCATATTTTTCCAGTTAGATAGAAGTGGCTATCTAAGCTGCAGAGCACTGAATAATCAAATCCTAGGATTCTTAAGTCAGTATGTTTAAGTGACCCATGACTGCACTCTAGTTCATAGTGCTTCACTGTTCTTTTGGTACTAGAGTCATGTCTGCAGAGCCCTTAATTCCCTAATCCCACTGTATTCTCCTGAACAGATTTAACCCCATACTGGATACAGGGAGATAAACATCAATACTGATCTGCAGTGAAATATATTGTATGTAGCTTCATCAGATGTTACCAGTTCAGACTATGTACTATGTGTGTGTGATTTAAGTTAAAATCCCACCAGCTTCACTAGGAAGGCGAGTATTTAGACAATGCTAGTATTTTGGGTTTATGCAATGGTTTGCTGCTGCAAAAAACCTGAGTTTTAAACCAGCAGGTTTTCAGAGATAAAAATAATGCTGATAGCAGAGGTTTGCGGAGATCAGAAGTGAAGTCTCTGATTGCACCTAACTGGGCACAGTGTCTAACTTCAGAGAGCTGAGGGAAATGAGGGTCATGAGGCATGAGACCGACAAAGAGTCTGTGGGACAAATCAGAGCTGATTTCAGAACAACTAAAATCTATTTCAACATCTTTCATTCTTTTATCAAGGAAATGAGACTGAGGATTCTTTTAGATGGTTCATGGTGGGGTGTAAAAGTTTTAATTCCCTGATCATTCACATGTCTGTAAATTAGTTTCAGTTTAGTATTAGCTCTCAAAAGAGCTAAATATTCCCTGAACTGAAATTTTTCATCTAGGGTAGGAGACATTAGCATATCTGGTCCTTGGGAAATCAAACTTTGCAGTTGTGACTTGCCAATATTTGCTGAGGATGTAAAGGGAGCATCTCTTAGGGGATAGACCTGCATTTCCACAGTGTATGTTTGTATGTATATATGTTTGTGTGGTACAACTATGATCCTAAACTCTATCCTGTTGTAGACCATCCTACAGAATATGTTATTTTATGAACTGCCCTTCCATGGTCTGATCTGTGACCTGTATCACTTATAGCAGCAATGGTGGCACCAAGAAAGGCTACTTAGTCAGAAGAACATGAGCCACTGTCTCTGGGTGTTTACACAGAGCCTGTTGGAGCAGTTAATGCTTGTGTGTGAGGTGGACAGACTGGAGTGGGCTACAGCTCAAAGTAGTGTGTGTTGTCAAGATGCAAAGGATTGTTGACGGCTCTATTGCTATGGTGTGCTCATGCTGATGTGTAACATGGATGAGACCTTTCCACTCCAACAGAATCACAGAATTAACTAGGTTGGAAAAGACCTTTGAGATCATCAAGTCCAACCTATTACCCAACACCATCTCATTCCCAAACCATGGCACTAAGTGCCACATCCAGTCATTCTTTAAACACTTCCAGGGACAGTGACACCACCACCACCTCCCTGGGCAGCCCATTCCAATGCCCAATCACTCTTGCTGTGAACAAGTTTTTTCTAACATCAAGCCTAAACTTCCCCTGGCACAGCTTGAGACTGTGTCCTCTTGTTCTGTCACTGGTTGCCTGGGAGAAGAGACTGACCCCACCTGGCTACAGCCTCCTCTCAGGCAGCTGTAGAGAGTGATAAGGGCTCCCCTGAGCCTCCTCTTCTCCAGGCTGAACAACCCCAGCTCCCTCAGCTGCCTTTCATAGGTCCAGATCCAGATCCCTCACCAGCTTCACTGCGCTTCTCTGGACATGTTCTAGCACCTCAATATCTTTCTGAAATTGAAGGGTTAGAGGACCTCAATAGCAGGAATGTAAGCCTGGCCCATGGCTGGAGACTGTATGATACTCACCTATGTTTATTTCTCCTTTTTTATTCTTTTCTTTTTGAATGGTTCCACTTGAGTGAAGTATAGTCCTACAGAATGGAACCTTAGCGGGGTAACATTGTTAGAACGACAAAAGGAAGCAACAGTTACAACTTTACCAATGTTCATTTTACAACCATTATGAGATATTTCTTTTGAAGTATGTGGATTTTTTTACATTATATTTTCCCTATATTTTAAGAGTTTTATTTTCTCATAAGATAACCATTTCACATTCTAGATTTCTCAGTTACATGGTGGTAGTATAAAAATCTTTTGGCTTTTTTTTTTTTAAATCCATTGCATCTGCACAGATTTACTTTTGTAGATGATAGGTTATCCTATCTTCCTCTTAGCATAAGAGATTGGAAATGTTTGCCTCTACATTTGTAATATCACTAGCATTCCCACAGAAATTGGAAATTCTGTTTTGGTCAAGTTCGACTACAGGATTGAAAAAATTAGAAAATAGTTGCTTCTATCTTAGCCAGGTTCACTCATTTAATTTTGTACTTTTCCTGAAATGTCTGCACAAATCTCTAGCTTTCCAATGAAAAACTGTTCATATCCTTTATGGCAAGGAATTGATTCTGAAGTACTGCAGCCATGCAGCAAATCAGTATTGAAGATCTCCACAGAAACAAAGAGTGAAATTACAGACATTAAATACTGCTCAGTTTATTTATGCATTTCCTATTCTACTTTATATAAACACCAGATTAAGTGAGGAGATACTAGGTAAAATATTTAAGTTGCTGTTATTCTGCCATTTAAAAGCCTCCTGGGTTTTGAAACTGTAAAAGCAAAACTAAACCAGATAAGTATAAGCTAAAACTTGACAAGTTTCATCAGATCACAAAATTAAGAAATAACAAGTAAAGTATGGATAGTAGAATAACCCAGAAGAACTTTCATATTCTATCTTTAATGCAAACTGGCATCTGGAATGGCTATAGAATCTAGAAGTAATAATAACAGCAGAGGGAGAGGAATGTAAGAAAAAATTGGTTGTGCCAATATGCTCCCAATAAACCGTCAAAAAGAGAGACTCAAGAAAACCAACAGCATTACTATCATTTTCTTAAATCTTTAAATCCATCAGTGGTCCTCAGATTATTTGTCAGAATATAAAGCAGCTCTTATCCGATCCCACTGATCAGAGTCCCTCCATTTTGCATAGATAGCATCTTTAATCATATTAGGTGAATTTCTCAGTGTGTGGTGTACTGTTCTTTGTAGTGCTTCACAGTCTGTAGTCATTAAGAAAGATAATTTGACTATTAAATAATTCGGCCATAATGAACCAGAAAGGACTATTCTAGAGGTACTACAGGAAAGTTGTAGAAGTTTCCAGTTTTTTTAACCATGCAGAATGTCACCAAGACTTTCTAAATTCCAGCACCAGTTATTGCCTATGCTGTTTTCAAACAAAATTGTTTACTTTTGATTTCAGCATTTACTGTGTCTTTCTCACAGAGAGCTGTGCACCATGCTAATACCGTTGCTTTATCAGCCTCTCTCCAGCCTGTTCACCTTACCACAGAAGCATTGTTCTTTGCAGAATATCCCCTGATGCTTTGCCAAAGCCTAAATTTGAACAGCTCTAGTGAAGAGATTTCTAATGCTTCTCCTAAGAGGTTGATAACACTATAATTAGTCTATTTGGCAAATAATTCTAGCTTAGTTTCCCCTTTCTTTCTTTCATAGATACTTTCTTTCCTGTATTCACAAGCAATACTTTTAATTTCTTTAATATTGTCATTTCAGTATTTTTAGGCAGATTTCCTAGTCCTACCTCCTCAATTTGTCACTATTTTATGCACACTTAATTCTTTTAACCTGTTCCTCATGGGCTTCCATAGCTTTTCATATGCCTTTAAAGCAGCTAAAAACTTTAGCTTTTCAGACAGGATGCATGTGCAATGCTGATCATGGTGACTTTATTAAGATTACATAAAGGCCATTACACTGAAGACATATTTTCCTAAATAATTAAATGTTACTGGAAAAGAAACTTTTTTCAAGAAAATCATCTGCAACAACATCATCAGGAGATTTTTTTTTCCTCAGATTTTTCCAGGGATACTTACAAGAGGAGAATTATATTGAAGTAGGGATTAAAAGTCCCGTAGTGTTCTCACGAATTTAGAAGAGAAAAAAAAAGAAGCTGTAATATGACATGATATTTACATAGACATTTCTTGAAGTATGGAAGTGTTGAGTTACACAGATAATGGAATAAAACACAGGTTTTGATCTAAAAGTTAACATATGAGATCAGAGGAAAAAAACTCCAAACATTAAGCCACCTTATGGCATGTATTAATATATGATTTTAAATTTTTGTTGTTATAGAAATTTTTAATCTAAAATACTACCTAGTTCAAATGTCTACTGGAGAATTATTGCTCTACGTTTCAAGATCTAATTAATTTTTAGTCAATTTTCTGAAAGTATTAAAGAGAATAATTTGAATCTTGCCTAGGTGGAAATCTCAGTACAGCCTTAGTTATAAAGTTATTGCTCATGCTTTCATCCTTAAACCCCCCAAAGTGTTTCCATGTGATTTATTAGATAGGTGAAGTGTTTACATTTATTTTTTCCCTGTTGCACTTCTGTTTATGGATGCCTGGATATGTGAGTTCCTAAATGATAGAAGTGTAGTCAGATCTTTGCTTTGTTAAACAGACATCTGTACAATATATTCTAGATTATTTTAGTTGTCATCAGTACTCAAAGAATAAAAGCACCTAAAGCAAAAGAAGGCAGACTTTATCTTCCAGATTGATGCTTTGAAACTCCAAACAAAGGAACACTTCTCAAACCAGCATCTCCTAGCTGATTGTTCATGAATAGTTATACAAACAGTCCCTTTGTCTGTCTTAGATAAGCTTAAAATTGTGGTTTGTGTCCTAAGGATAAATTCCATCCACATAAAAAACATTGCTGAAGATAATGACATTTAACAAGAATGTTCAAACCCCATTTATTTGGGAGACTGTGCTACATGATTCCGAGTTTTATGAGACATGTGAAAGTGCTGCAAGGGACCCTGTTTTTCCAGAAGAAGATAAGGGTCAAATAAGGAGGTTATTCTACAGTGCCCCACAGAGACGGATGTAGACAGCATGCTTCCATATATGCCATTACTGTCTCCCTGCACAAGGGCCTGGAATCAAACACCACACCTGTTACAAGAGGAGCTGTAATGACTAGAGAGGTTCCAGGAAGCAGCGAGAGGTGTTGCTTTCAGAAGCAGCAGGGTATCAGCTAATGGAAAGGCACCTCATCAGCTCCTGTCTATGAACTACAGATGTTTTGCTTTGCAACTTCTTGTTTGTAAGATTCCTTACAGTCAGTTCACAGCTTTCTAGGAATAGATGAAAGGGGATATTCTCTCATGTCATTTTTAATTTTCAAAACAAGTAAGTGAGAAAATCTTGCAACTCTCAATAGAAAAGGAACGAACATCTCCATCCCGATCACAGTATCATGGATCAATTTCCAGTCTTGTCCCTCTGACAATATCTGTGCTTAAGAAGCTCTTCTCTTCTACTACTCAAAAATTACACTCACAGCTGCTTGTCCTGCTTGCCATATTCCTTTTTGTCTCTCATTCTGCCCCAGCATATTAAACAATCTCCTTATTCTGTGATAGTAGAATACCTGGCAGAGTTGCTTCACTTTTGACCCTATGTCCCTTGACTCTGTGCTGATGGCTTTAGTATTTACACTTGTCTCCCTCTAAAAAGAAGTGTACTTGCTCTTAATGAAATTAAGTCACTTAGAATCAATTTGCTTTACACAGATCTATGACTGCCTGTGGATCAAAACTTGTCCTGATGGCAGTCATGTGAATTAGAGGGTGCTATGTGATTTCTTTAACTAGTCAAAGCTAAGCCAGCTCAGTTCTGAGCAGTGAAGGCATGTTGATTTTAAACAGCCAAATAAACAAACCAATAAAATATAAAATTTATTCTTTGTCCCTAAAGTAAGGATAGCTTTAAAAACTGTAGATTCTAAATGATTTTTCACATGTATGGTTACCTTTCTAATGAATCCTTCCAGTGGATTTTCTACCTTGGTTACCTTCTGTTGAAAATAAATGGAACATTCAGGAAAAACAAAGTAACCCTATTAACACTGTTTTTGAGACCTTTCTATATATTCCCATTTTTTCATTATCACCGTATAAAACTAATAACACACATTATTATCAGATTTTTTTACTTGACTGAACAAAATCTATTACTTCAGTCAAAGCTAGCTTCTATGTAAAATGACAGAAATCTTACTTTGGAAAAGTCCAGTCTTTAGCAGTGTTTTACAATGGCAATATACTTTCTTCATAAAGAGATGAATCACCTCTAACAAAGGACTGAGACATTTATTCCGTCCTGCCATTATTCATAAAGAACCTCTAAGCCAAATGGTAAATGATTTATGCTAGATCACTTAAAATATCACTTCTTGTACTGTTTAAATACTGTAAATTCCTAAGAATGTTGGAACTTAGAAAGAGAGAAATTAAAATCTTGATGTCCAAGATGATGATTTCCTGAGAATATCATGTGATGTTTTCAATAAATAATCAACTTACATAGAAATAATAAACCAAATAAAAGCCCTGAACAGATTCAGGAACTTTCCTTATACTGCAATAACTGGAGTGTTTTCAGAAGCCTTACTTATTCAAAAACACACTCTTTGAATATTTAAAAATTATTTAAGTGCAAATATGAGTAAATACAATGAGTAATATATTCTTGTCCCAATGCTACTAGCACTTTAGGGTCTGATGATGAAAAAAATAAAGTATGCTTACTAAACTCAGATCATGACAGAAACCATTTCACCAGTGTGCTGGTTTGGACTGGAATAAAGTTAATTATCTTCATAGTAGCTAGTACGGGGCTAGGTTTTATATTTGTGCTAGAAATCATGTTGATTATAAAGGGATGTTTTAATTGTTGCTGAGCAGTTCTTAAACAGATTCAAGGCCTTTTGTGCTTTTCATACTGCCCTGCTGCCTGAGGACTGGCTGGGCATTGATCAGTTGGTGGTGAGTAAAGTTTACATTTGCATCACTTGTATGTCTTGGGTTTTATCACCTCTGTTGTTTTGTTTTGTTTTTAATTTGGTTGGGTTTTGGTTTTGTTTTGTTTGTTGTTTTTTTTAATTATTTTTTATTTTACATTTACTTAAAAAATTATTGCTGTTGTTCTTATTTATTATAATAATAAACAACTGGTTTTGTCCCAACCTACGCATTTTCTCGCTTTCACACTTTGAATTCTCTCCCTCATTTCACTGGAGCACTCTGTGCAGTGAGCAGCTAAGTGGTGCTTAGTTGCCAGCTACTACAAACCCACAACTATAAAGGGCAAAAAGGCTTCAACTGATATTCCACTGATATTTATGTCCACCAATAGGCAACTCAGAAGTGAGAACTGGGCTGGACCACATCCCAGACGCAAAAAGAACAAGCAGGGCCAACACTGCAAAGGACAGTGGGCAGTCATTCTAACCAGGTGGCTTGCACAGCTTATCCTGGTGCCAGGGGAGCACTGTCTGCTGCATGTGCTCCCCACCAAGGACAACTTCTGCTGCATGGGGCAGTACCGTCAGCTTCTTCTGACTGGAGAAACTAGTATTCAGGCACCATCATTCTTTTGGGTCCTACAACTCTAGGATAAGCATTGCTAAGACTCAGCTATACACCAAAGTAATTTATCTGGGAGGCCATGGGTTGGATATTCCTGTTCTAACATCCCTAGGTGCCTAATTCATACTGATTATATGTGAACCTCTATGCATAGATGATAATGGAATTTTTATTAAAGCTTGAAACAATAGACTTTTCCCTCGTAGTCACTGCAGAGTTCACTAGACCATTTTACAAGTGTCAAAGCAAGTTTGGAAAATGGGGAACAATTGCTCTGTATGGGTATAAGAGTGGGAGTGGGAGAAAGGAAGGAGAAAGAAGAAGGGAATGTTCCCCTGGAAAAAAAAAAAACCAAAAAAGAGAAAGGAAAAAAAAAACCCACCACCCTCCCCTCTTAAATTATATATTCTGTTGAAATTAAAAGTATGTACTTCTAACCCAGGGTTCATCTTCGGTGTGTCCCACCATACGTTTACATGACCATTGCAGACAAATTTGATCTGATGACCAGTTTCTGATTAGCTTGATGGATATACACCCATTAACTTCTTAAATTTAGAATCAAACTTATGCCTAGGTATGCATTTTTGTGGTGGAATACATCAAGTCACTTACAGTTTGTTATTGCACCTGTTTGGGAAATACAGTTCATACTAACCTTGCAAGAACTTACAGCTTGCAGAGACAAGGCCTTTCTAGCATTAACCTTGCTTTGATTTAGCTATTAATTATCCTATATATAGTATTGCCATCTATTGGTTTATCTGTTAATCATTCAGCTCAACATATCCCATAAGCTAAACCAGTAGTGAATCTAATATGTATTTAACATAAAAAAGCTGTGCTTTTTCAAATTAACAGTCATGTCTCGATCTTTATATTGTCAAAACAATGATTAAAGGACTACAATTTAAAAATATTTTGAAGTGTCTGTGTAAATAAGGAGTCTAAGCTCTATTTTCCAATGTGATTTGAACCTTTTTCATTTACCATTGCATTTGGGAATATAAATGTCCATGTCTCATTTTAAAATGGGACTTGGATACCGTTGGAAATTTTACTTCTTGTCTAATAGTTTGCAGTTTATGACATTTATGGTATTGTCAAGTTGGGAAATCTTCTGACCCTACAATATCACAGAATCACAGAATTGTTTGGGTTGGAATTGACCTCTGGAGATCATCTAGTCCAACTCCCAACTAGTAAAGGCAGAGCCACTTGAGCAGATGACACAGGAACTCATTCAGGTGGGTTTTGAATGTCTCCAGAGAGAGAGACTCCAGGTAAGCCTGTTCCAGTTCTCAATCCAGTTCTTCCTCGTGTTGAGTATTGTAGATTTCTTCTTCTACATTTTCTCTTTCATAGAAAAGAACCTTTGAGAAATGACTGGAAATTTTTTTCAACTTAAATTTTCAACTTAAATTTTCAACTGAATTTAGGTCTTCACAAATCTCTTGAGGAGGAAAGGATTCAGAACGCATTTTTATTAACACTTAAATTTTACTTGTATGCCAAGTAACAAATGTGTAAAATAAAAGACTGCTATCAATAAGCAGTTACATTACACCCTAAGCCCATGTCATGAATCAGAGTTCTAAGACAAATACCCAGCCACATGACCAAACCAGAATCAACTGACTCCAATGGTTTCTGATATACTACCAGCCAGAAGCCAAAGAGCATTATATTTCTCTGGTAGACAACATTTCGGTTCCAGTAAATATTCATTGACTGTTAATTTTCTGAGTAGCTGTGGTGCTAATATAAATTTTGCCAGTTTATATAAGTCAGCAAAAAGTCATGAAAGCTAGTGTTTAATATCACACATAGACAGCTTGAGTCAGCATTGCAGTTACCACTACAGGAGACCAAAGTGACACAGAATAAGCTTTGCTAAATTCTTAAGGAAAATTAAGGACAAGAAAGAAAGGAAAGAAAACTTTTCCTACACTTTCTTGTCCTATTATTTTATTATGCCTTTTTCTCTGGACTGTACAGCCCTTCTCCATCTGGCCTGCGGGCATATAACTCTGATTTCAACAGAGACAAGAAACTAACTACTTTTGAGAATTGAGCCTGAAATATCCTGGATTAGACACAATCATTTAAATAAAAAAAGTCCCAAATGCATTTTTTAATGTCTACCATCTAGATGACTGAGGCCTCTAGATATTATAATTTTAAATTCTAAATACTTTGTTATAGTTAATGACAAGAAGACACAAATCAAGACAAAGTAATAAAATTTTTTAAAAAAGGAATACTTTTGCTGCAGATGCTGCTGATATAACTGCTTTAGAAGTCCTCTACTTTGTTGTGCATGCCCTCTCTAATTTGTCCTTTCCCTCATCTGTTTTAGTCTCTTATTCCTAACAAAGCATACTGCAGAATATGTTATGAACTGGATATTAAGAATCATGAGTATCATGTTTTACTAACAGCTCTCCCTCTACCTTCTTGAGTGAAATATGTAAATCACTTAACTCTCTATACTCAGTTTGCTCATTTATGTAATGGATTGTAACTATATCTGAACCAGAGCTTCATCAGCTGCTAGCATCACTTTGAGAGCTTGGTACCCACATAACAAATACTTAAGAGCTTCAGCTGTGATTTTCTAGTCTAATCTTGATGGGAGAAATTTTCTTCTACATCTTTCTGCTCTTTCTAAAGATCTTGGAGAGGATGAAATATGTGGACCATAAATTTTATCCTGAAGACAGAGAGAACCATAATAAGACAATGTTCTGGGAATGATTTGGATTATAGTTGGCCATTTTTCTGCTTATGAAAAGAGGTCCTAACAGCAAGTTGCCAAAGCACATTTGTCAGGGCATTTGGCAGTCACCAGCAGTTGCAATGTGGTGTGCTCTGCAATTTATTGTTTGGGATCACTTGGTGTCCACAGGGACACTATGACACAGGTCAGAGAATGATAGGTCAGATTGGAGCAATGATCTATTCTAGTCTACTATTCCACTTTCTAGTCACCATATTACACTTTAAGAATTTTCCATTCAGTGACCTCGATAATTGGAAGGCACTAATTAAGCAATTTCTCACGAGGGTACAATATTACTGTCACAACTTTTTAAGAAAGATAAAACTCATACTGACAGGCACTGCAGTTCAGCCATAGGGCAAGGTGAAACTTTTAGACCAAATATTTTTTATATCCAACGTAAGTAGATTTGGGTCAATGGACATATTTAGTTAATGAATGTTTTGGGGGTTTTTTTGAATCATCATATATTTAGTCCAATCTTTTAGATAGCTAGGAACCTCAAAGTTAGGCTATGAGGAAACCTCACACAACCAAACACTGTCTTAGAAGGAAATCTCTAGGATGACCAAAGCTTTAATGTCTATAGTGCCACGAGCACATCACACAAGATTTTACTGGCAAGAAGAACAAATTTAAATCAAAAATAGAAAGAACACAAAATTAGCTTTAAAAAAGTCTGGGATGGCAGTATTAATTCCTATTTTGAGAGAGGTTCCTTACTTTGTTCAGATACATCCTTGTTTCTGAAACATCTTGTTTCTCTCTTAGGAAAAGACTCCTATTGCATTCTGGTTTATCTCTTCCTTCTCTCCATTGTGAAGTCAAGAAAATAAATAACAGTCATTGTATAATAGAAGCCAAATTAAATGATTTGCCACGTGGTGTCTGATAATTAACTAAATAAGATTCCCTCAAACAAGCAGATCTTACTTGTTTTTATGACTACATTAAAATGTGAATCTTAAGCAAAACAAGAACATAAATCTCACTAGAAGATGTTATAATATAATCAAACAGGATTCTGAGTAGAGAGAAGGCTTTATTGAAAGCCATAAAACTTCTTCAGATGCCAATGGAAAAAATTATGATAATAAAATCAGCTCCAGTTTAATGGCTTGGTAAATGAAGAGAACATTAGAGGGAGTCCTGCAGGGTGCTTACAGTCCACCCCATTATTATCTCCTCCACGCAATCAGAGTGCATCCTCTAAATGCCTCACTATGAGCTCTTTACCTTGGGCACCACTCCTCTCTCCCACTGACAAATGTTTCGCTGGC
Organism: Calyptomena viridis; assembly: GCA_013390005.1. Lineage (NCBI taxonomy): Eukaryota > Metazoa > Chordata > Aves > Passeriformes > Eurylaimidae > Calyptomena > Calyptomena viridis. The sequence continues at coordinate 10,899 of WEIV01014816.1, read as the reverse complement.
CAGTGCATCCTTAAAAGGGAATACAACCCTGGAGAATTAAAACCTGGTGCAGTCAAAGGCTGCAGCCCCTACCCTGGTGCACAGTCATCACTCCCGGGAGATGCCTCAGGAGAGCAAAATCAGCAGGCCTGGTCTGTCAGCAAAATGCACAGTAGGACGGTTGTTTGCATATGTAGGAAAGACCCGTTAAAGAGCAGTAATATCCTAACCCAGAATTAAATTCTGCACTCTATATTCAAGAGTGTCTTCTTTTCCCATAAGGAAGAAAAAAAAATCAGCGTATAACCATCTGCAAATCTCTTAGAATAAAGAGGAGGAAAGCCCCTTGGCTAAAAATTAAACATGAAAATAACATGAAGTCTTTTCTGACATACAGTCTGTGAGAGTGCCTTAACTTCTAGTCTTCTAGTCCTGAGCCTTGTTTTAGGGAAAAAATCCAAGAAGGAAGATTTTGGTCAGGATGCAAATGCATCATTAGACACCTACATGTGTGCGAATTCTAAATTTGGAATTTAGAGTGTCTAAACCCAATGCAGTTACTGAAGAGCACACTGAAAGCACTCCAGGCATTCCTCTTTCTTTATTTCGTGGAAATCTCACTCATGGTTTGACTCTGGCTAAAAGCCGAGAGCCCACACATAGATCTAAAATTTCTCAGAGAAGGGAAAAAAACCCCCTTGACCTTTGTGATAAGGATTACAAGCAACTGTTTATTAACTATTTCACAAGCAAAACAGGCTCTAACTTAGAATATTAAGTATTAACTACTACTACTACTACTAAAATCAGAGTTTAAGATTTAAGAGTGGGAAGTTCGATAGATGTTACAGACACTTTTCTCCCCCCCACCCCTCCCTTTTAAGGTCTTTCACCTTCCCCCAGCAGCTCGGGAAGGGAGGC
>WEIV01014813.1:7279-40627 GCA_013390005.1 Calyptomena viridis | reverse complement strand
AAATTGTAACAGTGAGAACAGTATCACACCCTCTTTGGTTTTTCCCATCACATACAAATGGTAGGCAAAGCTTCTTACTTTCAGTGTTTGATCAAATACACAGCAGGTATAGGTAGTTTATTTCCTAAGTGCAGTGAAATGCTACCTTTACAAGAGACACTTCCGTTGCAATAAGCAGAAATTTGAGACAGGACACAAATCATGAGATCTGTGATTTTCATCCTTTGTTTACCAAATGAAAATAGGAATAAATACAATACAGCAGCTTCACCTAAAGCAGTTCATGCTCACTACTAACATAGTATAATTCTTTCTAAGATACATGATTTTTCTCGGCATTTGAAAGGTAGAATACCTGTTTTTTCTGGACTTAGTAAGCAACTGGCTCAGGGTGAATAAGATAGGGATAAATACAAAAATTCTGTGGTGATAAAGGAACTAATTAATGCAAAGATGATTGTGGTTGTGCTATAATCCAAAAAAGGATTTGTCAAACCTTTAATAATAGGGAGGTACCAGTGGAATTCCTCAAAAAATAGTCTCATGATTAGTATTACATGGTCTTTCTTTATCCCTGAATATTTTAATGGGTAAAAAGAACAGATATCATCACATTCTAGTAAAACATCTGGAGGAGAGAAAACAGTAGATCTAAATAAATACCATTAAACCAGAAGACAATATAACAAGACAAACAGAAGAGTACATGCTGATCATGAATAAACGTAGGCAAGACATTAAAAAATAGGGATTGTTATTTGCAGTAGAGAAGACTAAAATCCTAATCATAACTTTGTGAACTTAGGAATAATTTATTTATGGGAGCTCTGTAATATCTGAACTTGACCCACAACATTATAAGAGATTGTTGTAAAGCTTTATTACTCACCTGGAACATTAAATACTCACTTTCGTTACTCAAGTGAGTTTATGAAGTCTGCATGTACTCTGCTGTTCCAATCTGGACCTCACTGGAAGCTTTTGTATGAGCAGTAAGACTTGTAGTGGGGTTTGGACATTTATAGTGTTACTGCTAAGATCCACAGCAGTGGTAGACTTCACTCATCCTAAAGCTCCTTTTCTTATAACTGAGGAGTAGTCTTGTAGTAAATTATGTTCTTTGGCTGAATAGTACTTGTTCAGTTCAATTACAACATGTATTGTTGGGGGCTGAGCCATGATAATTTATTTATTTCATTTTACTTTGCTGAGATCCATTGCCATATCTTCCATCCTGTGCCAAGCTGTGAAGTTAGGGAAATATTTTTCTGAAGATGCCATTCTAGGATTACAAGAAACTGTTTCCACCTAAGTTTGTACAGCAGTTAGTAAATTGTAAGAGCTGGTTGAAGAAATGGTGTTAGGGAGGAAACAATAGTTTATGGATAGGGCACTAACTAGATTGTCCCTTGCTGGAGTCACTCTTCTGGTTCTGCTGCATTTCCTGGGGAAAAACAAAGTAATCACAGGGAAGTTATTTAATTCCTCTCATCATTTGTCCCACCTTATTAATGGTAATTAATGGTTAATAATTTGCTCCTTTGCATCAGTTATCTTATAGTATATAATCTCAGAGCAAGGACATACTATGTGCTTGTGTTGTAGCACACCCAAAAGGGTGTCCATTTTGTCAGAGGTCTCTGGGCACTTCTGAAAAGAAAGTGGAAATGCAACTGTTTGATACAACTGTTTGCAGCAGATGAGGAGGCACCAGCATTTTCAGCAAAATGCACCATCAGACACTGCAGTCAGCTAGTGCGAGTTGCAGATGCTGAGGTAATCACTTTTTCTAGGGTATTATTGCTAAAAACGCAGTTCTGCTATATACAGGGGAAAAAGACTACAAAATCCAAAGCAAAAAAAAAGTCAGGACAGTAAAGAATGCAGCCTTGGATAAGAATTTTGCCTGCATGAGCAGGAAAGGAAATCTGTGAAACGAAAGCAGAAACACCTAGAAATATCTAAGGTATAGGAATTTATTTGGAAAACCAAGAAAAAAGTCACCAGAAAAAGAGAATTAGTGTTTTATTCAAAGTTGAAAACAGAATGCAAGGAACAATAAGGTGAAGAAAAAGAACAGGAGAAGTGGTGAAAGGAAGATAGAGAGCTCAGTTTTGGTTTTGCTGAAGTCCAGGTGATAAATGAATGTGCTGTAAAACAATAAACTGAGGCACTAGATTGGGTAAAAGAAGACGACTCAAATGATGAGGGGCAAATTTATGAGTTGTTGATGAGGGTTAAAATCTGTCTGAAGAAAATAGCACCTAGAGGTTAGAGCACAGAGGAAGAAGAGGAAGTGGACAAGAAAGGCCTCCCTTCTACCCACATATATGTAAGGAGGGAGAAGACAACCTGTCACCAAGTTACCGAGGGAGCAATGAGTGTCAGGAAAAAAGAAAAAAAGGAGGCAGGGCCAAGAAAATCAAATAAGAGATAAAGATTGTCTTTGTAAGTAGTTTTTTCAGGGATGAAGCCTGTGAATAAGCTCTGAGATTGGTCGGGAATGAGTCAGCAGCCATTAATGACCACTATGTTATCAGAGTTTAGAGAATGGAAGCTGGAACAGAAAGACAAGGACAGCAGCAAAATGGACAAACTAAAGATCATGATGAAAGTGCAGAGGAAAGCATCAGGTGTGATGACTTCAGGTAGGAGAAGTTACAGCATGGGAAAGAAAGAATACTGAAGGGGTGAAGGAGAAGAGGACAGGTAAGAGATTGGGCAGTGCAAAGTAATAGGCAGGGAAGAGAGGATAGTGTGTAAATCTGGTTTTATGAGGACATGTTTTTGTCAGCAAAACGAATCTCTCTTTAACATACAGTTTGTATGCACCTCAACTTTGCCCAATAACTTACCAGACAATATAAATTTGTTTTCAATAGTGTGATCATACTTTCTCAAACTGTTTATAAACTTAACAGCTCCAAGATACTTGAGAGGAAATCTTAACTCTGTGAGTACTACATCCTTTCTATTATTTCCTGTCATCTGCTCCCACCTTACCACTCTTAGTATTGCTATTTTTTGTTTTACTATCAGCAAGTTGAAGGATTAGCCCAGTTCTTTGTTATCAACAAAGGGAATACTTGCAGGGAATACTGGCCTAGATGATTGTACTAAAACAAAGAAAAATTACCTGTTTTTCAGAACTGCTTATATTATTGGGGATTTGCAGCTTGGCTTGCATATTACATCAACCATCCTCTTTACACTCCTCCTTGTAAGTAGCAAAACAATCCACAATGATTTAAGTACTCTTATGTTTGCATACTAGTACTAATCACATGTAAACTTTTTTTTTTTAATAGCTTATGGGAAAAAACAGATAAATTTTGCTGTGATCATGTTTCTGGTAGGTTTGTTGCTCTTTCTATAAAATGCTAAAATGTCTTGCTTTATTTCTTCTGTCATGTAAGTGGAGGAGTGAGTATGATAAGCAGATACTTAGAACTTGAACATTTGGAATGTATTACTAAAGCTGACCACTTGCATACAGAACATATAAATCTGTCAGATTTTAATGTGATTTTGTAGACAAGGGAATATTTTGATCCAGTATCCATTCCAAGACTAGGATATTTAACTGCTGGGATGATCTCTCATAATCTTTAAAAGAAGCTGGAACTACCAATTTGTGACACTATGTTTAAAAGCCAGTGAGTTTGTTTTGTGATTTATTGAATGTTAAGAATCACAATTGATCGTAAAACTCAGAGAACTGGCCAACTAAGAAAGTATGTTACTGATAATTTCCAGGGATACAGTTTCATTTTGCTGCTTCGGAAAATTTTACAGAGTTCCTTGTGAATCAAAATTCTTCAGTCACTGTTCATTCTCACAGTTCCTAGGAATATTCATACACACAGAACCAGTGTTACTGTAGCCAACAAAGATGTACCTATGCACAAAGATTCTTCCTATGTATGTGTAACTTGTTTAGAACATCACCTGTTCACTTGCTTTGACAAACTAATTGTCAGTGACTGCAGAATCTTAAAGCAGTTTCCTACTATGAAAATTCTGTAAATTCATAATCTATTCACATTTTATAGAGAGACTCCATTACTGAAAGCACAGAGCTGTAAAATTCAGAGGAGTAAAATTCAGGAGCTCTGACCACTAGTCTTGTGCTTTAATAGTCATGCACTGCAGACATTGGGTCATTTCAATACCTTTCTTTATAGTTGGTTGGGGAAGCATCCTTTAAAACCAGTGAAGGAAGCTGGGTCAGTTATACTTCATGATTCATATCAATTAGACTCTAGAGAAGAAAACTTACTTAGAGTCCAACTCATATTTTCCTCGGGATTTTAATAACTTCTGAGAAACCAAAACTATGCAAATCCATTTTGGGTGTTTTTAAAGACATTAGAATCGCCAAAAGATAAAGCAAGTATCTCATGGGTTTACTTTTATCCCTTTTGGTTTATTTAGATCTCATGGGAATTATATAAGTAGTAAATTTTATCTTTTGGACACAGAGTCCAGATTTTCTGGAAAATATCATAAATACATAGCAGAGTACAATATGGACTCATGTTTGTCTTAAGACATTTCATCCTCCTGTCAGACAGCAATCTTGGTTAAGGATATTTATTATGATTATAATAAATTATTTTCTTTTTCTTTAATTTCTTAAAGGACCCCAGGAAATAACAAAAGGAAGAAAAACAAATAGAAGGGAAGCAGATTTTTAACTGCATCATACTTTTTCTTGCAGCTGTGTGAAGCTGGAAATTTTTCCATTCATGTTGCACTCAGTGACCTCCGGAGAAATGGTAAAAACTGCATAATCATTTTTTACTCACTACTTCTTAAGTTACTCTGCCTCATGAAAGACCTGATCATGGGGAGTGTTGATACCTGTCAGCTGATTGCTGTGGAAGCACAGGTTGCTCAGTACTGTAAAGACTGGAATCCAAGGGAGACCAGACAGTGCAAGGAATCCAAGATGAATTGTTGAACAGCACTTCTTACCTTACTGTGATTTTTATTTGTTAATGCTGGGTTGTACTGGGTGGAGCAGTCATATTGGTTACACTGGCAGTGCAAAAGGAAACAGTACTAGTAAAAGATATGTTTTGGTGATCAAGGGAAAGCAATTTCACTGGCTTTCATAAGAGGCACAAGATTTCTGTGCAGATTGGGGTACCTTGGGCACGGGCCAAACATCTTACAGTGATCAACTGTGATGCTAAAATCCCATTCTGTGCCAATTCGAGAAAACCTTTAACTTCTAAATTTAAAACTTGAGATACCTCTTCTTACAGGAGTGACTGTGATCAAAGGCATAAATAGATGACTTTCTAATGCCCAGAACATTTCCTCACAGTTATCCTATTCCTTCTTGTGAGTCCAGAGGACATCCTGTCTCCTCACGTCCTGCTTGTTCCTCTCACAGTCGTGAGACACAGGAATAGGCAGAGTTGGGTTGTCTTTATAGGAAACTATGTATTTAGGAGTGTGAATATTTTGTGATTTGTTTTCTAATCTATAGGATCCAAAACCCGTAAGATCCCATATCCAACAAAGAATCCTTTCACATGGCTGTTTTTCTTTGTATCTTGTCCTAACTATACATATGAGGTATGTATTTTCAAACAAGATTTTAGTTTTACTGAATACATTTTCATTTCTTTTGGAATGTTAAACATGTAAGAAACCTCTGAAACAGTTCAGCTTGATATATTTCCCCTCTTACCCTGCACCCCATTAAATCAGATTGTGGACAGGAACTTGTCTACTCTTCCTCCCCTCCCTTGAGGCAGTACTGATGGGGCTAACCTTAAAGAGACAGCCCTGACCCTGAGCCTCAGTGTGGCTGCTAGACAAAAGACAGATACTCTGTAAAGCAGTGCAAATTCTGCAGCCAGGAACAGCAAGATTGCGATTGAATGTGTGTTGCAATGGGGGGATGGGGCTGTCTGATGGATTTATAAGAGGCCAGAAGTATCACAGCAGGCAGGAAGTTAGTGATCAGATGAATAGAAGATAGTGTGATAGAGAAAATAAGCCAAATCTTCTTTCCTATTTTCTGAGGTTACACAGTAACGTGCGTTGGTCGTGACTGCTTCAGAAGCTTGAATCAGTTTATTATTTTATATTCCTTAATCAGGAACCAAAGTCCTGACTGAGTCTGAAAGCAGATAAAATCAGTGCAATTCAGTGTAACACTCACTCTTGCACAGAACAGCCTCATGTTTTTAATTCAGTGGTGATTAACAGATATTAGTGAGAAGAGTATTTGGTCTCAGACTATAGACAGTTACTGTGCCTAGCTCTGATGGAGTCCTGACAAATACACGTTAGGCAGAGAAACAGAAAGGACAGTGTTGTAATGCTTAAAATTTTGTCATTGTATTAGCAAACACAAAGGTTTTGATGGGATAATAAGGCATTGTTCAGCATCTTGGCTAAAGGTTATTAACACTAGAAATTGATCTGGCTGACCTTGGCTTTTTTATTTACCTATACTAGGACAAGGTTATTTTGATCAATAGAGAAATAAATGCAAATGCTGTCACCAGAAATAGCTTAAATTTCCTTGGCCAAAACAGGTGGGGACCTGGATCAGTTTCACTATCATGACTCAGTGTGTTCCAGGTGAGTAATGTTTTGTTACTTCAACCTGAAGTGATGTCAGAAGCAAGAGTCTGTTTTTCATCTGATAATGAAATGTATCTTTTTCTCCCTTCCTTCCAGTGGGGCTGTTTACCTTGCTTTGCTTCATTCAGATGACAATCTGGGCAAAGGATAAACACTGCACCTACCTACGAGAATTCAAGGATTATCCAAGTCATAGAATGCCAATTATTCCCTTTTTGTTGTAAGAAAAGAAGGTTTAATTTGAATGTCGCACAGAACTTCAGGAAGAAAAACCTCATAAACCTCCTGCCAAATAAGTGAATTAATTTAAAGGATTTTGGTGCATGTTGAATCACCACTGCTACAGGAAATTGTATGCACTTGAAAGCTACGCTTCCTATTCAAGAATTCTCAGCTCAGAAGCACCTTAAATAATAAGGCTTCATTGCACAGCTGGTAGTTGAAAGCCCTTGCAGTTCACTGTAACCTGATTGACTTAGATTTTTCTGTACTAGTCTATTTAGATTGATGGATCAGAGATACTGAGAAGTCTGTGCTGAAAAGCAGCTCCAAATTTAGCAGTTGGCATTCTGCAAGACAGAAGTACATTGGAACGAGGACATACCAGCTAACTACTAGAGCTCAGTTCAGCCAGCACGGCCAGCTGGCCTGAAGACAGTTGCATGATCTGCCTTCTTTGACTTGAAGAAGAAAGTGTGCTGCCTGGAGGCAGGTGCTTTGTAACAAATCACATTACCAAAGAATATGAATGGTTCCTGGAATAAAGAAACAGCCAATATGTCAAAAACATGATTTGAGTCTAACCCCTAATTTGCCAAAAGAATCTGAAGTAAGAAGTATTTGTTGTGTTTGTGAATGTAACATCCTGTGTTGGTGTTTTTTTTGGTTTTGGTCTTCTTCATTACTAAATTGCATACTAGTAAATAAGGTTCAGAAGCAGTGTGAGCTATGCTATATCTTTGATATTTGGCCCGTTTTCATATAACAGGTCTTTATGATACCAGAGGATCTTTTACCTAAGCATTTTACATCAGGCTTCTCCGAAAAGTTTTTAATACACTTTGTAAATACATGAAGTGACTGCTAGTCCTCAGAATGCTCTTCCTATTTTCAGAGCCAGGGAGAAAAATCAGCTACATTTTGGACTTCCTGTGTTTTCTTTTCCGCAATATGTTCAGTGGGACTTAATTGGGTTTTGTGTAAGTCTAGTAAAAAAGGCTATTGAAATCTATCTGAATGACATTTTAAAGAAGCTATTTTAGAATATGAAGAAAATGCATAGATACTCTTTGTTTCACTATTACTTTATTTATCTACAATGGATGTATAGAAAGATTTTTGCAACTATTTGTAAGGGTGACATTTGCAATAAATTCTAGATAATATTTTGAAATCAGTTGAAATAATTATGGCAAAAAGAGAAGGCTACAGCTGGTTGCTGAAGTTTCGTAATATATTGTACAGTACAAAGCAAGAATGTCCTTATAAAAAAAACTACATCAATTGAAGAAAGAGAAACCTTTCAAAGCAAAAATATGTGACCCAGATTTTATTTCTGTATAACGTATCTTAAAGAAGATTTCTTAGAAATGGTTAGATCTGAATGGTAGATAACTGAAGCAATACGTCATTATGAATTTGTTTTCAGTATTGTTTTTTCCATTAGTTTAACTGTGAACCAGAGAAAATAGCTAAATGTCAAATGATTTCCCACTGAGTGCAGTGTGGAGTATAAGAAGGTTGAAATTTTCCTTCTGAGGAATGAGAAAGCACATACCCAATTCATATTTACACCCACTTAATGTCCAGTCACAGGAAAGAAGAAAAATTTGATCTTGTTTAGTAACAAAGATATCTTTCCAGGTCTCCACAAGAAAACAAAACTTTTGGCAGATTTTGACATACTCTTTTTAATCTCCATTTTGACATTTGGTCTCTATTTGAGGCAACTTGAAGATGAGTATGAGATCATTTTAAGTAATTTTTTTTTTTTTTTAAGCAAGTTTCTTGTCTGGGTATGAGATCTCAATTAATTCTTTCCACTCTTGCTGAGACAACCGTCTGTTTTCACTGGCAGCCTGGTGAGACAGTGAAGCAATCTCCCAGCACTAAGGCCCAGTGCTTGCTGCACTGATGTCCTGACCTTGGTGGTCCTGTGCACTCAGCACAGCAGGAATCCACTTCTATTGCCTTGGGACCTGTCTGCTGGCTGGTAGCAGCTGACATGAGAGTTAAACAAGAAAAAACCTACCAGCCTGGAAGTACCAGATAGAGAAACTGTCCTTGTTGCTATTTATATGTCAACAAGGAGGAATGAGACTTCTCATATCTTATAATCAACTTTATGTTAGATTTTATTCTATAGCAAGGACCTTTGACACTGTCAGCATGTAGTGGTTTTAGTAGAGCAGTAGAAGTTAGCTGTTGCTAGGGCTGTTGTTGTTAAGAGCACAGTGCTCAGAAAGGTGCAGAAAAATCAGTGTAATACTGAGTGTGGGAACCTTTGTCTTACCCTTGTTCTGCTCTGGTATGGCACATGTTTGCAGTGTGCACACTAAGCACTGGTGACTGTAAGAATAGTCTATGCAACTGCCTGCTGATGCAAAGCAGGGGACACCTTTGCTTCTCGGCTGGCTCCAGCTGCACGGGGATGCAAAGGAATTTCCTCATCCTCCATCTGCTGTTTAGCAAAGTTCACAAAAACCTGTGTGAGGAAAGCAGAAAATGTCAATGTTTAGATGATTGAGATGAATTAGTGGAATGACCACTCTGCAAGAAAGAGACAGAAAGGGGAATCTGTAGACATGAACTGAACTGAGACACTGCATTATCAGCCAGGATCATGAATTCCTCCTTTATTTTTATAAACTTCCCTATAACATCCTTTCTTGAAACTTCCTTCCTTTGGATGTACTTGCTTGCAATAAGAATTACACTAAGTAATTTGGAGGAGTTGGGTTCAGCAAGGTTTGCATGGCTTGCACAGTGTAAGTGATTTGGTTGTGATAGGAAAGAAGAGACAGAATATTTTAGTAGGAAGCTGAAAGGCAGCCAGGAATGTCTCTAGCAATCCCATTGAAGACAGCTTTGCACATGTGGACCCTCAGTTACTTAGGAAAGCAGGCAGATGGGCCCAATACCCTCTAGCAAGTGAGTGTTGCCAGAAGTTTCAGTGGACTTTCCAGGCTTTGTGTGTGTAATCACTTCTCACAGTATCTCTGACACAACACAGTCCAAACCTTTTATTTAAAATAAAATGTTATTCTCAGCACAGCCTCATTCCAAATTGTTGACCTTGCTCATACTGCTGCTCCTGAAGGAACAGGTCATGTAAATTCTGTCATCTGGGAAACACTGTCTTACCAGCTTTCAAATGGCACCTGTTTACACAAGGAATAAGTTACAGATTCATACTGATCCACCCTCCTTGATGAGAGGACTGTCAGCAATGCCTGAGAAAGAGATGCGAGATAATTCTCTATTCTTAACAGTTTGATCCTTCAATTGTTTAGATACATCCCCATTGTGTTGCCTAGTTCTTGCCAGACAGGTGGATGTTTTACTTTTTACTCACCTGATCTAAAGTTGTTTGAGACACAGAATATTCTTCAATGTGCAAGTTTTCCTTATTGGAGATTATTAACCGAAAAATCTTAGCCAGAGAGGAGGAGCAAATCTGATACTGCAGCATGTTGTAGTGTTTCTCTCTCTGTAAACTCCCCGGGAAGTTCATGCGTATGAATTGTTCAGCAGGAGTAGGATCTGGAGGCAGCCCAGACTTTGGAGCTTTGATTTTCAAAGTGACAATGTAGCCGTCTCCAAATCTGGAAGCACATGTGGATGTGGGAATTGGATGAAGAGATGGTTTCATCGTTCAGGAAGGAAATTAATTTTCTGCAGCTATGAAAACATTAACAGTATCTGGAAGATATTGCATAAGATCTAGCTTTGTAGAAAGCCCTGTATTTGCCCTGCAGGACTGGGGTGTAGCATAACAGAGTTGAAATAAGATGTGCTCAGTCTGGGAAAGATTGACATCTCTCTAGGATACCATAGAGTTGCACCCAGAAATGGGTTTGGTTAACCACTGAATCACTTGTAATAAGAACAGTATATGTCACTTAAGTTTTCCCGTTAAAAAGCACCATTAAAAATAGTCTACTTACTTGTATTTCAGCTCCTGAATTGTGCCTAGGCATTTGAAGGTACCTTTTACCATGATGGCTAAACGAGTACAGAGGGCTTCACATTCTTCCATACTTAGAAAACAGAGAACAGATTTTTGAGGTAAAAACAAACAGATGAACTTCAGGTATTCTTGGATTCTGAATTCTACCTCTTTTACCTGTGTGAGGTTAGAACCACTGCTCGCCCATCTCTGAGCACGCCAACGATAGAGTCCCACAGGAGACGCCGGGACTGAGGGTCCATTCCAGTCGTTGGTTCATCCTGTAAGGGAAATGTTAAGACAATCAGAATCAGAGAATCAGATATAGAACAGCAAATCTATTTAGAATCATGTCATTGTTTGGACCATAGCATGTAATTGCTTCTCCACTGTGCCTTGAAGAAAGCACATACAGCTTGAGCAGCTGAGTGAATGGGTATCAATGGACTTCCTGGCACAAAGCAGTAAGGAAACAAGTATAAAAACCTGCAGGTAAGAATACAATGCTGTATTCTCTGTAGGTCACAGCTACAAGGAAGGGAATGCCTTTCCTGGGCAACAATGCTTGTAAGAGAATGAGTTCTCACCAAGTAATTGTCTTACTTACATAAACACATAGGACATTGCTCAACTGAAGAAATTAGTGAAGTTACCCTGATTTACACCAGCTAGTTAGTGACAAAAAAATGTAAAAAAATATTGGATAGAAAATTTTCAGTGAACATTTTGTATTAAGAAATTATGAGAAAACATTGTATCTGACTGCTTACTATGTACAGGCATGTAAAGATATATTAAATGGCACTAGGAACCATGCTACTAAAATGTTATTAAAATACTTCTTTTTTGCCTAAAAATTAAGGTGATACAGTATAATTATTTTAGCAAGAAATTAGAAAAGTAGAATTTTTGTAGCAATTGCATATAAAATTTCCCTTTAAATATGCGATTATCTGATAACTTATTTTATTTGACAAGCATACATTTCAGCATTTGTATAGTTCAATACAAATTTGTATAATTTATTCTAAAGATATTAAAGCCTGCAAAAGGGTAGCTATCTTCCTCTGTTGTGCTGAATAAAGCAGCAAGATATTTGCTAGGATAGCTACATACTGACAAGAAAAGGCAGACTGAAACCAAACAAGGATTTAAATTCAGATTTGTCTGGATTATTAGATTTTATCTCAAAAATCCTTTGCTGAAGATCTTTCTTTCATAATCACTCGGTGTCCATCGGAAACATGGTTATGCATCCCAGTCTATGCCTTTAGCATGTAGTGTTATGAGATATTCTATTGCACTATCACAGAGTTATGTTACCATAACACTTACTAGCAGGACGAGTGGTGGGCAACCTATGAGTGCAATGGCAGTGGAGAGCTTGCGCTTGTTGCCCCCACTGTAGGTACCAGCCGGGTGGTCTGCATACATGGGAAGTCCCAGCTTCTGGATGGCCCATTCAGCAACCTGTAAGAAAGACCGTCTTTTTCACACAGTGGCTAATGCATAAGAGACAGGATTGCTGATACATTCCTGTTCTGGCAGAAACGTGACAGTCCCTTGGGTTTTAGCACATTCATTTTAAAACTGGACCACAGAAGTACAAAGAATTTATGATGGTGGTGAGGGCAGTTCTAACTACTTGAGGGAAAGCCATAAAGCAGCCTTAGCTTTAGACTTCCTATCGGTACAAGGTTTTTCTTCTGGAATCTTCTTCATGTTTTCTTTCTTATATGTAAACAACTTTAAAGACAAGAACAAAACAGCAACTAGTGGAGTTCTGAGTCATAGCAATTGCATTTTTTGCCTTCCACTTTTGATGCCACAGTTTTCCAAGTACCATTAATGCCGGATAACCTGAATTGGATAGTGCAGTCTTGTACTTAACTGTCCAAATGACAGGAACCTCTCCCAGGAGTTTAACACACAGAATGCCAAGTCCAATTTGGAAACTCTGGCCTTTGGTATGTATGAACACAGTTACTCATCACAAGTAATCACTATAACTATCAAAAGCAAGATTTACCCTCTTGATTTCCTCTGCTGGAACTCCCCGCAGACGTGCATACAAGTAGAGATGTTCTCGTCCTGTAAGCAGGTCATCAATGGCATCAAACTGAGGGCAGTATCCCATGTTTTGATGGACATTAGAAATGTGGGTCAATATACTGGAGAAACAAAAAAATCTTAGTTCTGTAATATTAGCTTTATGACAGAGAAAAACAGTTTGAATGAAATCTTTGTTTTCTGGAGCAACAGCTCTTGTAAGAGAAGAATGAATTCTTCCTGATAAAATATCCCACTAAAATACCTGTCTGTATATAAGAGGAAAGAGTATATTCTTAAGTCAGCCCAGTCCTAGTTAAAGGGACCATTTCCCCTCACCCATTTTCTTGTTTAAGGATAGGCTAACTTAACAAGAAGTTCTTGAAACAGCCACTCAGATCTTATTTTTTGAGAATGGTGTTTATTTCTAGAAGAAAAAAAGCAGTTGAGTTCAACTCATAGTGTGGCCATTAGGAACAGACAGACAGGGCACAAGACTAACACTTTGTTGGTAGTAGAAGTACAAAATCACAGAATGGTTGTGGTTGGAAGGGCGCTCTGGAGGTCATCTTGTCCACTGACCCTGGTCAGTCAGGGTCACCTAGATCAGGGTGCCCAGGACCATGTCCTGGCAACAAAACAGTTATTGTTCAAATCACATCAATTGACAAAGAACCAAATCCCAACTACACCTAATAAACCAAGGCACACAGCCTAGAAGTAAATGAACTAAGAGCATAGCAGATCACACTATACTAACTTATGCCATTATGCCAGTGCTGTGTAAACAAAGATGCTAGAAACAGCCAGAGAAAAGTCCCAAACTCAGACCAAAGTACCCTGTTGGAAGGGTTATCTTATGTTTGTGAGTTCTTGCCACTAGATCTGATTGCTTTGTCCCACTGTTAGCATTACTACAACTCACCCACAGATTTTACAATAGAGTGTTAAAGGTATATAGCACTTTGTGTGTCTTAGCTGTGGTCTCAGTGCCATAGAGCTGCTTGGTCATTTCAGAGTATGATTTGGACAGTTCTACTCTAGTAAATGGACTGTCACAGGTGGGTTTTTTTAAGACACTTACCTATTGCCAGCCACTAGAGCATCTCCATATGTCACATCAATATCTCCAGTCAGCATTTTGAATGTTGTTGTTTTGCCAGCACCATTCACTCCCAAAAGGCCAAAGCACTAAATCGCAAAATTTATAATATTCTTTAGTATTTCCAACTTGCAAATCAGTAGGGACATTTAATCCAAATTGATCTATGGAATGTAATCCAGTGTTACTGAACAACCTACCTCTCCAGGACGGATGCCAACACAGAGTCTGTCCACTGCAGGCTTGCGCTGACCTGCATAAATCTATATTGACAGGGGGAAAAAAAATTCCTATTTCAAGACGTCTACAGCAAAGAAAATATTCTGATTTTTTTTCAGTTTAATGATATTTGGATGAGGCAACTTTAGAACTAAGACAGGAATAAATAAAAAAATTAAAGGGACAGAGTAAGCATTCTACAAGGTCAGACATTTATTTATATTAAATAAACTTGTGATTATCCCTAAATAATACCAGTTTTTCTGCTTACAGCCATTTATTTCACATCTTTAGCACTCGGAGACAGACTTGATGCTTTGCTGGGATAAAGTACCACAGATTCACAGAATATTCAGAGTTGGAAGGGACCCAACAAAGATCATGGAGTCCAACTCTCAAGTGAATGTAGGATCAAACCTACAACCTTGGCATTATTAGCACCAAGTTCTAACCAACTGAGCTAAATTCAGGGTATCTCTGACAATCCAACCAAAGTGGAACAATACAGCGAGACAGTCTGAAGAATGATATCTCAGTTATCTATTCCAGAGGTCCCAGCAATGTGTCTAATCTTTATATTTGTGTAGCTCCTTAAGCTTGCATGCATTCAAATAGCACAATTCAGATGCCTTCAATGTCTGGAAAGAAGACAGATTAGGAATAACTATAGTTCTCAATGTGAGATCAACCAAATAGTTAAATTGAGATTGAAATTCACTTATGGAAAAAAAACCACTGTAGAAGAAAAGACTGGTAGTAGAAATGGACACTCAATAGATAAGTCATGTCAAATGATTAGAGGTAAAAAATCCAAGTTAAGTGGGGAGAGTTGTGCTGTCCTTACAGGACTTCCCTACTTATTTCTAGTCAAAGGAAATAACCTTGACTTGTAAAATGTTTATTATTTTTTAAGGCACAAGGTTGATTTTGAAAACAATACTATCTGAATCTACAGCTGAAATATATTCTGAAAGAATAAATTTACACTAGACTTGTTTCATTCTTCCCTATATATTACCTTGGTCAGTTCTTGTAATTCTAATATATCTCTTTTGCTTCCTCCAGTCATAATTCTTTTTCTTTCTTCTGCAACATCCTCATCTTCATTAATAATAGGTGACATGGCAGTCTCAGCAAACCTGGAAAAACTCAAGATACTGAGTTGTCCTATTAGAATAACAGTGTAAAACAATAGCTACTC
Source organism: Calyptomena viridis (assembly GCA_013390005.1). Taxonomy (NCBI): domain Eukaryota; kingdom Metazoa; phylum Chordata; class Aves; order Passeriformes; family Eurylaimidae; genus Calyptomena; species Calyptomena viridis. The sequence goes on along the minus strand of WEIV01014813.1, from coordinate 25,282 downwards.
AATTGCCAAAAATGTGAGTGGAGGAAGCAGTGGGCTTGAAACTTCACAACATGACACTGGCTGAAGTATTCCTGCTGTTGGGAGAATCCCTGACCTTTGAAAGTTAATATCTAAATACTAAAAAAGGGAGGAAATGGCTTGCTCAAACTCCCTTGTCAGTCACTGATATGCCATAACGTGCCTCTTATCCACAGCTTTTACTATTTGGCTGCTGTTAGTAGCCAGTGATAGTCCTACAGAATTAGAAGTTTTAAGCAGATCTCTCTGTAAGAAAGTATTTTTAAAATTGTACCAATTAGTACCCCCATCAGCAATCGCACTGGAGTGAATGACCCACTCACATGATAGGTAGCTGTTTTCATCAAGAGGAGGCACATTTGTGAAGCAGAGAGGGGAGGTTTGCATAGTGTCCAGGATACAACTGTCCTGTGCCACAAACTAGAACTGCTGTCTTTGCATGTCAGGCTAGTACCTCATGACAGTACTTAAGACAGTACCAACTTCCCAAGTAATTTTAAAATCTCACTATTACAGTGTCTTCAATGAGAAAAATTACATTAAATTCTTCATTCAAGAAAGCCAACTTCTTTAATGAAATATTCTTAAATCTTATTAAGATAATGCACATTTCTAAGTGCTTTAAGAAAGAACATAAATAAACTAAGATGAGGTCAGGTAAGTAAATAGAAAATAAAAAGCTTACAAATTCAGAGAAAAATGAAAAAAAAAAAAGACAGACATAGTGACATAACAAAGACACTCATCCTATTAAAAAAGAAACATTAATAGAAGATTTTAGACATACCATCTTGTGGAGAAAAAACGATGCTGCATAAGGAGATTCAGGATGAAGAATGCAACCCCTTGGACAGCCATGGCAACCAGGTTCTTTCCAACAAAGTCCCACTGAAAGGGATTGGAAACATGCTCCTCACCTTTGGAGAAAAAGCACCAGAAAGGAAGGTGAAATACTGCTAGAAAAACCCATTACTCCTCGGAACACAAGGCATAATCCTTTATGGTTTAGTGTACTTTATTTACTCATGATCAGGTAATAGTTTTCACTATTCAGTGTCTTACAAAAATTCTTAACAAAATGCACTCCGAGCTCAGCTGGTGCATGAGAGGAAAAATAAATACAAGCTCTCTGAACATGCACTAATTTGGATATTGTAACATGAAACTTGCATGGATTATGTGAAAAACCAGACATTTTCTGAATAAAAACATATGAGTTCTTCTGTATGACTGTTCTTTTAATAAGCTGTCTGATAACAGCGAGGATATCGGATCCCAAGAGGATTCATTTGAAGAACAGTCACTTTAAATATTAACCAAAGTATTGACATAATATATCCTCCTGTAATGATCTAAGGATTTCCAAACAAAGGATAAAAAGACATGAGAGTCTGACACTGAACAAATGGGTTAATTTCCAGTGCAGACTACTGGATGGGCTGTAGAGTCCTGGCAGTGATATGAGAAGCTGTGATTCCTTCAGAGAGAGAACTTTCATATTCCTCATCCATCTGATGATGTGAACGATGAGAATTTCAGAAACATCTATTACTTTTCCAAGATAACGTTTCCAAATATCTCATCCAAAGTCAGGACACATGACATTTATATAACTTGTTGCTTATTGGCTTTACTTACCAAACCTTGCATATACTTCAGTCACAGCTTGATTCATGGCCAAATCAATGAGCCCACGGCCCAGGCAAAAATGTGGGAAGACAAGCAGCACATTTTTCAATGTTTTATTAAACTTCAGCAAAGACTGTAAGAAGCAGAAACAACACGATAAGCTGTTGAAAACAGACCCATTTAAGAAAGCATAGCAACATGAGTGAAAAGTTTTTTGTCATGTCAGAGAAAATGGATGTTCTGTGTCTTACAACAGAGAAAACAGAGTATTTATCAAGTTACACCCAAAGCAACACGAAATGCAACACAGCAGAACGCTGGCATACACTGCACCAGAGAATGCGCTTGCAAAAAACTGTCAATGAGGAGAAAAACTTGTCTTTGTAAAGAAGTATTTCTCTATGTAGCAGAGGTAACGTTCTGGTGGTAACATGTACAGCTGCTGCAGGGCCATGTTTTGGATTTACACTGCAAACAGGATTGATAACACAAGGATGTTTTAGCTATTGCTGAGCAGTGCTCGCACAGCATCGGGGCCCTTTCTGTTCCTCACCCCTCGGGCAGGACACAAGCATGACAGCTGACCCCAACTGCCCCAAAGGATATCCCAAACCATAATGGTGTCATGCTCAGCACATAAAGCTGGGAGGAAAAGAAGCAAGAGGAGGATGTTCAAAATCACAGCATTTGTCTTCCCAAGTAATCTTTATGTGTGATGGAACCCTATTTTCTTGGACAGGGCTGCAAATCTGCCCGCCAATGGGATGTGATAAATTCCTTATTTTGATTTGCTCGTGTGCACAGCCTTTGCTTTACCTATTAAATTGTCTTTATCTAAACTAATGAGTTTTTCCACTTTTAGTCTTCTGATTCTCTACCCCATTCCATGTAGGGTGGGGTGCAGTGAATGAATGGCCGTGTGGTTCTTGGTTGATGGCTGGGATTAAACCATGACAATAGTCAGGGCTGCCACAATACTGAAAAGTACTAGTGTCTGGGCATAACTACACAGTAGACTTTGGTGCAATGTAAAGACACCCCAAACAGTGCAAATGCCAGCAGCAGTATAACTGCATCAGCACGGAATTCATCTTCCCTCTGGAGATATGTCTACAATGTAGACATGTTTTCAAAGGTAGCAATGCTGCCGTGATGTCCCACAGACTGAATGGCACTAGATTGAACCCTGTGCTATCAAGAAGCATGTCTGTGGATGCAGAACAGCAGGGACAGAAAGTATTGTCAAGTTTGTTCCTGAAACCATGACTTTAACCAAGATCTGTTTCTCCTTTAGAGCACACAACAGTGCTTGATCAGCACAGTGTTTGAAAATGCACTGTCAATAATGATAGCTGATTGGACTGCTATCAGATGTAGAAAGGGTGTCAAACATATTGGCCAGACCTTCAGCAACTCTAGGGGTGATAGGAGTACTGCATACAGGCCTACAGCACTTCATAAGCTGATCTCTCAGCCTCTCTAAGAACTAATTTTGGCACTTGCTATATTTTGTCACTTTCCTGCTGGTGTTAAATCATTTTTGGACAATTCTCAACATGCTACGCCAAGCAGAACATCTCATCTAACAAAATAACCGCCAGGAGTAAGTGCCTACCATCTACATCTTCCTGTACAACACAGGCTGCAGAAAAAGGCAAGAAGTGCCTTGTCTCCACCTCTGTGAAAGTGTACGGAAGTTTGCTCTTAGGTATGAAAAATACTCAATGTCATTCTTTGTGTGTGCAGCCCTAGGTATCAATTGCTCCGAGTCACTTCTCCGGGTTATTCTGCTCACCTGCACCTGCTTTACTTGGCAAGTTTCTCACTCATTTAAGGCCAGAAAAAGTGGCAATGTAGACAAAGACAATTACTGTTGGGATGGTTATGCTTAGATGCTCTTTGCACAGCTCTCTAAAGCCAGGGGTCAATAAAAACATTACTTACCGGGTTATTTTCGAATAACTCCAGGATGAATGTAATGGCACTGCTGTTGATCCCCACAAAGAGATTAATACAAGACAGTGCAACATAAGCAGTGCTAGGGACACTGAAGAAAGAAGAAGCAGGGTACATCATGGGAATTACTGCCCATCTGCATGCAAAAGATAGAAAATCTACGGTAATTTCTTGGCTGGCCTAAAGAAAACACAAAGTTGAGCTTTCTTCTCATCCTAAGTATAATAGCATGGTGTAACCAACCAGAGATCCACTACAGTATTTTCTCCTGGTTAATAATTATTTTCTGCTTAGTCTTTTTCTTTTTTTTGCTACTAAAATGCAAGGCAATAGACACTGCTAAAACTGAGAAAACTTCATGCCTGCAAGGTTGTTACCATCCCAGGTATCCTTGTACATCTCACTGGATTGTAGACCAGAGGGGAGAAAAAGAAGTGTTAGATAAAGCAAATACAGTGTTCTGCTTAGCTAGATATTCCTCACCCCTTGGAACTGTTCAAAGAAATTACAAAATATAAATTTGGGTATTATCTTCTAAGCACTCTATCTTTTTTTTTAATCCCTGATTTGGAGCTTCTTGTGCCATGATTTCTAGAATAGAACAAATGCACCTGCAGCAGCATAAGAGGGGTATTCCTCTGGAATAAATTTAAAATGCTTAGCAACAATCAGTTTGACCAGGAAAAACTCAGTAACATCAACTTGAATTGTTTAATAGGACAAGACACACGTGGTCAGAAAGAATAATTTTAAGTTTCCTATTGTGACTGCAGCTGGACACAAGGACTAACATATGATTTTGTGAATTGACTACTTTCCATTTTTTGAGTAGCAAATTATGAAATTATTGAAGTGACTGCCAAAAGCGATTACTTTTATGAAAATTTCATCTTGGCAGATGCTTTAAAATGTGCAAGGACATTTAAGATGTCCATCCACACAGCCATGAATTTCCATATTTAAAAAAAATATGCAATGCCACAGTCAGCTTATAAAAGATACCACTACCATATTTTAAAAAGATATAACGAACAATTAAAACAAATGAACATTCCAATAGCAGTTTTACAGAGATTAAATGCTGATAATGCTTTGCATTTTCTCAGTATTTTCATTCAAAGAACACAATTTCAGAAAATTAAGGCTGGTTTACGTAGAAAAGAACTGTTCCCTCTTAGGCTCAATTTGTGATACACATAGGAGGACTACCAAAGATGAATTTCTCTCTAACTCTAGAAATAGATCTGGTCAATTGCTTTGCCTAGACTACATCTGCTGAAAAGCTATCAGGAGTATGATTTTATAGATAAAAATACATGTTCACTAATTAAATGAGAGAAATTGAATTTCAGTCAGCCTTATAAAATGCTGTTTTCCCAACACAAATGCACATTTGAATTTAAAAAAGTGTTGAAGAGCCTGCTCTTTGCCCGTGGGTTAAATGCTGAAAGATATTTTAGTATTGGCAGTGAATGTGGCAAATGAACAATCGCTAAATTCCTACAAAATGTACATGGAAGAAAGCAGCAAACTGAACAAATGTATTTTCCTGTAAGGATCACAATTAATGTTTAAAAATGTAAGGCAGTGAAAAAAGAATCTCCTTTGCATCATGTGGCCAAAGTGTGTAAATATCCTGTAGCAGAGACAGAATCCACTTCTAACCTGTATTGCATCCACTCAGTTCTATTCTTGAAAGCTGAATTTCACTAAGTACCAAGCTCAGTAACATGAAATGATTTCCATGTGCAATACGGGGCCCCATGTGCAGGAATAACCTTGAAGACTCACCCATACAGAAGCAGCAGAGCAACAAGCACGGGGAGGTTCGTCGGAGAGGCATATGCTTTCTTGTTGAATCCAGTGAATATAGCCACAACCATTCCAGCACTCAGTGCATAATTCACCTGCCACATCACAGGGTGAAGATCAGTGTGTAGGATCTGAAAAGGTCTGCAAACATGTGCAGATCCTACACATCATTCCAAAAGGATATTATATTGAGGAACATCAGAATTTGAGTTAGACTTGTCACACTAAAGCTTTTGGATCCATTGGTCCCTGGCAACACTCAACGTTTTTCTGAGACATCACTTATCAGACTGTTCATCAAAAATACGACATATATTATTGTTTCTTAGATTATGGTTTGTGAATCAATTATTTCATGGTCCTTTCTCTCTAATTCCCACAAAAAGGGGCCATAGGTATGCGAGGGAAGTGCAGTTTCTGGTGAAAGAAACAAAGGAAAAAGCTAGTTACTTGAGCATATTCCTGGGAGGAGGCTAAGGTGAGTATACTCTGCTACTGCTCAATTTCTCTGTTCAGTATTAGTAGCAATGCTGTGCTACTACTGCAATGCACAGAACTCTCCATGCAGAATGGAAGATGGCATTTCACAGAACTGCTACCACCACTTAATACCTTTGCATCATGCTGTCAAGGGCAACAGCCAAGCAGAATTCCTGTCAAGAAAGCTGCTGGGAGGCTGCTGTGAACAGCAGGAAACAAGAACTCAGAGGCCTGCTTCTTTTCTCTCATTACTAAAATAATGCTTTGTTTTATCCTCTCCTGAGAGAGCACTTTCCAAAGCCTGAAGATTTTTGGGCTTTTTGAATATTCCAATTTTTTTCTTTTATTTTTTTTTCAATTCCACGTTCATGCTTTTCTTACTGCATAAGCCCTTGGCTGCTTTCTTTGTTGAGAAGGCATGGCTAGAAAACTAGCCCTTGTTGTTCCTCAACCAGGCAAAGAATTTTCTCCTCTGTGAAAAAGTGGCCGGAGAATTAATGGGAGGGAAGACAAGCCCCATCTAAGCAAGCCTGGACCTGTGGTATAAATCTTGTTGGAACAACACAGTGACTATGATACAGAGACCTAAATAAACATATCTATGTCATTTTAGACAGTGTAGAATATTTTGTCAGGCCTACAGCTACTGTTCCAGCAGCCTGTGAATCTTGACTAGCACCAGGCAATGAGGATTTTCCTTGCTACAGTAAGTTGTACTTTATTCATTTGCAAGGACTGGAAATCCTAAGATGACAAAAATTTCAGTTTTGTTAGTTGAATAATGAGTTGTGCACCTGAATTATTTTCTACATCCGTAATTAGTTCAGAGGTCAGATCCTTAGCATGCTCTCTGAGAAACACTTAAAGAAATGAATACTTTGCAATGCTTAGAATCACCTTCACTTCATTCACTGATTAGTCCCCAGTTCCTGCAAACCCAGGATAACCACAGACAGCAGTTACTTACTATGTCCCACACGAAGTTAGTTAACCAATAGGTAACAGGGCTTACACCACTGACAAACTGGAGATGCTTGGCTTTTGTTACACGTTCTTGAATCAGGTATAAAACAAAACTGGCTGGTATAAAAGACATGGCAAAAATTACACAGATGGCAACAACAGCATCCACTGAAGTTGTCAGTCTAAAACAGAACACAAGAAAGGACCGTGAGCAAGGGAATGGATGCAATGCAACACTTTATTAGCATTTGGGGAATCTGGAGGGTGTTTTAAGATCTAGAAGTAGCAAGGCTACTTTTTAAGTAGAAGACACCTCCAATTTCAAAATGTGCTTGTGTATTTTCCCAAGTTGTTTTGGAGACTGGAGCTAACAAATATGGAACTGTTCCCTGATTTTTTACTTGCCTTCATTCTGTGGAACTCCTATATATATCTCAGTTTGACAGCCTTTTCTGTATGGGGCATCTCAAACTAGACATTAAGGCACAATAGCCAAAGTGCTCTGATAGCTGGGAAAAGAGGAACTTAGAGGCATGTTGAAGATAGTGAGATGAAGCACAGACTTTACCTCTGTGCTATAATGCACAGTTTTCAGTTTCAGTGAGTTCTGAACTTAATAGCCTGAGTGGAAAGTGTCTTTTTAGGGATATCTTTTTCAAGAAATTATGACCTCTAGATTCCAGAATACACCAACCCTTCTACATGCCATTGAAAATCTGCCTGTGTACTGTCCTTGGCACCAAGACAGAGGTTATTGATACAGTACTGCTTACCTATAGTCAATTAAGGACAATTTCTTATTCTACTTTTTATTCAGCCTTTTATTTCACAAGTACATGTATTGGATTTGGAACACGAACAAAGACTTCAGAATCTTTGTGCTTGGGAATCAACAGAAACATACAATTGTGTATAACCAATGGTCACAGTTCCTATGTGGGAACAAACTCTTACAGGAATATAATGAGACATGAATACATTCTTGTTTGGAATAAAACTTCAGGGAAAAGCCTCCACACTCTGTCAATTGAACTATTTCTCCTCAGCGTGTAAGTATACTCGAGGACACAGGCTGCTAGGAGAGGTAAAAGCCAGAAGCAGAGCACAGGCTCTTACACTTACACAGTGACTTCAGAGAGTTGCTCCTTGGTGAGGTTGAGAGGATGGTTTATAGCAGTAATCCCATGTTCCTCAGGGGCTTGGCCAGTTCGCAGGTTAGCTCTAAGGATTGCATTGTTGGCTACATTGAGGAAACTAACCATAGCATGCCAGCCTTTATTGTTAAACCACACCTAAAAGAGTCAGAAAGCACAGATTCATTTAAGAAGCCTTCACTAATAACCCTGAGCTGCAGGAGAAAACTTGGCTGCCTTTTATCTACTTTGGTGGGCATTGTCAGCAGGGGTGAACCTGGCACCAGGAATTCATAGCTCCTAGGCACAGTCCTACAGGAGAAACTCACACACTATGCTTTTAAAAGCATTGGACAACTACTGTCAAGGGATTTTATGGAAGCACATTTTAAAATTTAGCACACTAGTTGAAGTATTTAGGACAGAAAGAAGTACTGAGAACATGGTATAAAAAAAAGTCTCACATTTGAAATACTATGAATAAGAATTACTTATAATATGGGACACAGTGTTAATGCCAAGTTATTTCTGACGTATAGCATTTCAGCTCTTCTTGCATCTGGGAACATCACCAGCCATGTTCTCACAATTTGAAGTCTATATCAAGAAAGACTATGACTTAGCAGACTACTTCCAGCAAATACCTTAATATTATCTTCAGTTTCCATGTATTTAAGGAAATCAGGGATTTCTTTAGCAGCAACCAGTGAAGTTTGTCCCTAAAATAAAAAAGAAAGGGCTAAAGATCAGCACTCTGGGTGAAATGTGATGCTGCAGGTTTTCAGCTTTGTAACAACATTTTAGTAAGGGGCCAAAAGCCAACCAACCAAACAAATTAAAAATCTTGCTTACTCCTGTCACATTCATCATTCGGCCAAGATTGCTTAAAAAATTGACAACTTGATCTCCAGAGATATGAAGGACTGGAAGCCTTCCTCCTATAGAAATTCCTCCATATCTAGAAAAGAGAAAAGTATCATCAGTAACTTGTACCACAGACCCGAAACTGTATATTAATAGAAGAACTAAAAACGCACTTAATGCAAGTTTAATTTCTATACATCATATATTTAATGTGTAACAATTTTTACTCTTTTTCTAATAAGTTATACTAGGCTTACAAACAATAGAAGTTCTACCAGTTTCTGAGAGGTTCATGCCAAGATCCTGAGAAAAATCTTTAGATAGAAGATTTGTAGAAAACAGTGATTTATACAGTGCAAAATCTTTAAATCAAGATAATTGACATATAATGGTTTAGACAGCATGGAGGACTGAGGACAGCACAGACCTCTGTTAAAATTTCAGATGCTCTGAGAGGAGCAGGTATTCACCAAAGCTAGTATCAGCCATTATTCCACAATGATAAATGCTATTGCATGGGAACTGAAGTCTAATTCCATATTAAGCAATGTTTGCACATGAAGAAACAGATATCCTGTGAAGGCAGCCAGTCATCCAGCTGCTGTCTTTGAAGTGAACTCCTACTGCTGATGAAAAACAAAATAAGTATGTACTTCAGGCTAACCAGTCATCTTTCTAAGCTTAGTATATGCAGTGTAGACACCACACTGAGGTTAGCTGATGCCTCTGCCTAAGTGTACAGCACTAGTGGAATCTGTTTTATAACTACTGCACATGTACAGAGCAGAGGTGAGGAATTGTGGTTGTTACTTCTGCATTCGATAGGCTGGTGTCTAGGTTTCATCTTTTCAGTCCTTTTTTTGCAGGGTTTATATTTTTTATGTAGCACTTTGAAAGGGTTGTGTTGGAGCACTATCACAAAATTCTCCACTATTGTATTGTAATTTTCCACCACTCAATTCCCATTACTTTGACTCCTGTAGATAATAAAACTGTGATAGTTCCATTGTGTGCCTCCGGCCTTCATCCTAGTTGTCTTTATAAGACCCTTCCTGATCCCCAAACTATTTCCCACTGAAGCTGTCTCTTTGTTCTACACTATCTGCCACAATTCCCCTTGGCCATTTACAGAAACATTGTGAGGCTTCCTGGTTAAACACAAATACACTGTTCCTTTATTTACCGCCTTAACCTGTGAATTGGTTTCTTACCTTTGCTCATTGACCCAGTATTTACTCTTCAAGCTGAAAGAGAGAAAAAAAATCTTGTCAATGCACAGAACCAAAGTCAATGATATTACCAGGCTTAAATGAAAATTAAACTTGAATTCCTATACTTTGCAGACCTCCAGTGTGCTACTTATTAATTTGAGCTGTCAGGCTGACAGGACTTTTGGCATTCCCTGGAGTGTGTTTCTGGGTTTTTGTTTTGTTTTCTGACATGATTCATCTCCATTTTCATACAGAGATAAGTGGGATTCCTAAAGCGACACATACTGGGCTCTCCTAATCCATAATTACTTGATTTTAAAAGATGTATCTAAAGCAATTATGACACATGCTAAGAGGAATCAGTCAAAGGCAACTAATATAATGAGAATATCAAGAATTCTGCTGGGAACTGAAACAGTAGCAAGGCCTGAATCAGAAATAATAGGCTGTGGATACTGCACAGCTAATTACCACACACAACACTCAGGCAAGCTGAGGAGCTATCAGTAGGATAGATGTGTAACATTGTCCTTTGGCTGCTCTTCAGTGCTTCTGAGAAACAACGGATAATTGACTCAGGCAGATGCTCACACTGGTGTGGCTATAGATCTTCAGGGAGACAAACCAGTATCTGCAAGGCAGTTCACCATACTGTGGAAAGGCATCATTTTTCTCAGCATTAACACAGTTAACATTAACATGGCTTTCCACCAACATTGAAACCTCTCTGCCTATAAAGGAGTACCCAATTATACAAATAGGTATAACTGAAAAGATTTAACTCTCCTAAAACCCACATCTCCTAGTCTTACATCAGAAATACAGACATGGTGCTTCAGTCTACAGAATACTGTGACAAATCAGTTGTTACATTATTATTAAGTAAGAATTTCGTGGCCAGGTACAAAATCCTGCATGTGAAAAACAATGAGATTCATCCCTACCTTCCTTTTATCAAAGTGGGATATGTTTTCACCAGAAAATCTGAAATATTTCTGTGAGTCAGATCTTGAAGAATTTCTGTGCTGCGTTGTACTCTCTGGCAAGAAACAAAAACTAATCAATCACAGTAAACTTTATGGTCTCTAAAGGTATTAAGAGTTTGTCAGACAAACAGCAAAATTAGCTTTGGTTCAGAGAAAATGCTCAGGTTTGTAGTATCATTGAGAGTGGGTCATTCACCTTTTAGCCCAAACATCCCAAACATACTTTACAAGACTTCAGAAGAAATGAAGAAGTTTGCAATGCATGACACAAAACAGTTGCAATTCAGTCAAACTGTTATTTTCAACAAACGTCAGGGTTGCTCAAGGCTTTTTCTTCAATGTGAAAGAAGGAAGCTTTTCAAACAGAGGTCTCAGTAAAACAAACAAACAAAAAGGTAGTTTTCTATGATTTAGCAACTTAAGGTAAAAATTAATGTGAAAACTTCACCTCCACTAGCACATTAGACACTTCGAATGAAAATTACTCTTTTTTTTTTTTTTTTTGTGAAAATTATGCCACATGACAACTTTGTTGAGTCTTTTGCAAATACAGGGCCACTGTGAAATGCAACTCACATTTGCTGAGTTTATCCCACAGTACGATACACTTTAAAAGGTTGCTGGGAAGTTTCAAAGGGCAAAGCTTGCAGCCTGAAATGATCTGATAATGACCTAGAAAGTAAATCTAATGAACTTCTCAGAAGTTCCTACAGTTGTCCACAGAGCGGCAGCACGGGATGACACAGAAGACACATTACAGCTATCTAGCTGATTCTAGACGGGAAGACTGGTAGCATCCTCAGAGTGCTTTCATTAAATGAGTTGTCTATGCTTAGACATAATTCAAAATTATTTACCTACTTTGGTTTCACTGGAGACTCAAATGTGAACTGTTTCTTCCTGACAAGTTATACAAAACTATAATATCCTGCAAAATTATCAGGATAATATCATAATAAACATATTTTATGTAGAGGACTAGAATCCCCACAAACAAATTTTAAAAATTACATCTTGCTTGTAATCTAAGTTTTAGACTGAAAAATACAGTTCTCTGAAATACACTAGCATGCAATTAGCAAAATTCAACTTTGTCTGTTGGACAGGGATTACTTGGATATCAGAAATAACTTGGCATGGTGTAAGTCAGAATACAACCTCTTATTAATTTTTTTTTTCTTCATAAACAGGAATTCTACAGATATTTAAAGCAACTGTTGTTTTGTGAACAGCAATAGAGAAATCGAAGCAAGATGAATCAGTATTTTTAAGAGATCGTGTCATGGAAAGCAGTATAATTGCCACATCTGGTGATTACAAATGTCTAGATATGGTACTCGGGGATATAGTTTAGTGGTGAAGATGGCACTGCTGTGTTAACAATTGGGCTCAATGATCTTAGAGGTGTTTTCTAAACTTAATGATTCTATGAAAACTAGAAATATTTTAGTCATTTGGCTAATATGTGCAGCCTGGCAAACAGGAATATTAAAGCTGAACAGTGTGCATGGTGAGACATTAAATTAGTGAGCCATTACTCTGAGAGTGGCTGCAGTTCTGTTTAACTTCTTGGAAAAACATTTATAAAATGTAAACACTAACAGGCTGTAATTTTCCTTTTCTCTGTTGAGAGAATGTAGCTCTATTCTCCTCCATACAGTACCAGTGGTTATTAAATTACTCATCTTCATGCACATGTACACAAACATTGATTTTGCTACCTTAAAACATTTTTTCTAGAAATGGACTTAAAAGACATAAAAAAATAATAATTTGGGGTTGACTGAATATTTTTGCCATTTTAATGAGATGACCCCACTCCAATAAATGTTTCTAAAAATTGTGAATTCTTTCCTTTTTTTTCTTTCCTCTTTCTCCCCTTTCTCTTCTTTAAAGAAAAGTAATCTTCCAAATGGAATTGTTCTCCGAGGCAAAAAGTAGGATTTTTAAAAATGATGTGACAAATTGTTAAAATTTTTGTGATTTTCTTCTATGTGAAAAGTTTGCAATGAAAACAGCAATCAAATTTCATTTAAATGTGCAAGCTTTCCCAATACCTCTGAAATTGAATTCCAAATCCCAGCCATTCTTGCTCCCTTAAAAATAAATGTACTCAATTCCTTCCATGTATATTAGCATGGCAAGGTACTTACACACTAATCCCTTTTCCAGAACTTGCCATGAAAATTTTCTACAAAGATTTATGGCACAAGGACACAACCTGTGGTGGTGGCAGGCCTCCTGCACCTGCAGGACATTCTGGCAGCATGGTGAGTTTCTTGTGAGTGCTGCACTTGCAGGAAGGTGATGGATTCTCAGGGCTCCACTCTTGGCTCAGCAGGAGTCTGCTTAGGTTAGGATGTACAGCAGGTGTGTTCCAGGCAGTTGGTATATTATTGCATGTATAGTTTCTGTGTAGAGGAACAGAGCTTTAAGCTGTGCAGAGATAACAGTCCATGAGAACTCACAAATCCAAAATGTCAAAATGGTCTCAGCAGACATTCCCCTCTCAGTCCTTATTCTGTGAGTTATGAATAAGAAGAACATTTTAGAGCACTTGGTAAACATGAATAAATATAATCTGCCCTCACATCTCCACTACATTTACTGTCTTCAGCTTGCAGAGAGGACACTGAATGAACAAGGGGACTGTGTCTGACCCATTAGTACACAAGAAATCTGCAGTGGACACATATCTGTGAAGAAACGACCCTTTTCCTTGCTTATGCAGTATCTCTTTTTAAAGTTTCCTCTTCGTTCCTGTAGTACCAGGTAAAGAAGAGGAAGGGAAAAAGAGAGGAGAGTCAGAAAAATCAAGTTGCTGGATGTCATGACTGGGAAAGAGGCAAGAGGAAGAAAACAAATGTCAAAGCATAGCAAGCCAGTGACAAATTAATCCAAAGCAGGACTCACAGGCAAGTAGGACAACAAAAGTTAGTTAGAGTTTTACTTATGTTGCCCTCACTACAGAGTGGGAATAGTTTCATATCATAGACACTGTCCTATTACTACTTCACAATCTAAGTGATTGCTGAAGTTATGGCTTCCACCAGTGCGAACAGGAGGAATCTGAAGGGACTCACATATGGCAAGTGCCAGGAAAGCTGTGAAGATCTGTGCCTGAGCCCACTAAACTACTGACATAAATTTCAAGTTGTTTAACTCTAAATACAAGGCTACATGATCTGGTTGCCAGTTAGTCACACTCAGCACTGTGAATTGTTCTTAATCCTATGGCAGTGTTCTCTTGCTCTTTGTTTGTTACTTTTGACCTGATATTAGATATTGCCAACAACACATCTGAAGCATTGGCTCAGTGAAAAGTCAAGCCAATCATCCTTGTTTCACTACTCAAGTTCCACTGGTACCACTCTGATAGAATTGTGTTCAAGAGAAATTAGGTAGCAACTTACGGAAGAGGCTGATTCTTCATGCAGCGATTTCCAAATCCTGGTTTATTCAAGAAAGCATGAGTGAGGGAGACCATCTGCTCATTGCCAGGACGTTCATTGCTAAGGGGATAAGATACGATTTTCTCTATAAAATAGTGTTTCAAACTATTGTACTGGAATGCACATAGCAGTTAGAGACGGACAGCCACATGGCAGAATTAACTGCCCCCCTCCAAATTCTGATAACTCAATTTTTTTATTTAGCTATGTAAAGCCCTAGAACCTTCTGAGATGGTTAACAGCCTAAACAATGGTCTTTTTCTCCTAATATTAGAGCATAACTTCTGACATAGTCCAATAGCACTATTCTCCAGAATGGCTTGAATCCTCATTTCTATCCTCTTGACGCTGTCCCTGTCAGTAATCAGAAGATGAAAAATACATTCTGCATTTTCATTTGCTGAGACCTAGATCTTCTGTTAGGCAGGATATGCAACTTTCTAAGTGCAGAGATCATGAATCCAGGTAGGAAGAAGAGAGTATCAAAGCTAGAAAGGTATTTCTTAGATGTGTTAGCAGCTGTATTCTCTGCTTGCACCAATCATGCTATTTTAAATCTGCTGATTCCAGTGGAGTTAATCTTTTTTTTATACCACATACAGTGAGAAAAGCCCAATGGGACAGGGCTCCATGATCCTAAATGCTAGGGAGAAAAAGATGTATATATGACAGACGTACTTTAAGCAGTTTCTCTTACCTGAAGAAAGTAAACTGTTGTCCATAGATCCAAGGGTGTAATATTAAGGCAGGATATTCTCCAAATGGAGGAATAATTACTGTAAGTATTAGAGACAGCAACACAAAACTAGCAGGGAGGACAACCTGCAGGCAACATGAAAATTTCACATTAGGTTATTATATGTACATTGTACGTTATTATATGTACATTATATTACACATTTCGTAAAATATGTAAACAAAGGAGAGAGAGCAGGAGCAAACAGATCCAGTCTAGTTTAGCTCCTGAACATCAACAATTTAATTTCCAATGCTTTCACTTAAGATTCTGGTTGTCACATAACTGTATTATGCTAAAAATAAAATGTTGGACTAGTAGTGATTGAATCACGATCTTGGTGCAGGTCTCCAAGAAGAAAGAAATAAAAGAAGAGGAAGAAGAGTTGGAATTATAATTACACAGTGAGGAACACTGTTACCCATTTGCAGCACCCCTACTGCTTTCCATAGTGCCATCATTGCTGGAAAAAGAGTGTTGAGGGAAAGAATCAAGAACGGCAAAAGTCCATCAATACCTGGGCTAGGAAGTCCTTGTGGCTGCGGGAGGAATGGTGGAACCGTTTGATAAGCAGTGCTTTGATCTGCTGTTGTACAAGCTCTAAACCTTTATACTGTCGGGATCCTTTGCCTTCATTTTGATCTCCTGCTATGCCTACTGGCATTCGAGAAGGGGCATTACTTTTCAGTGCAGTTTGTTCAGCTGGTTTGTTCTCAGTAGGTGTTTTGCCAAGAGTAGAACCATTTTCTTGAGTGTCTCCTAAGTTAAGGGGAAGAGTAGCAGAGAAGACACTTCATCCTCCGTACACGAAGTAGCACAAACATTTTAATGAGCTCCAGATTTTACCAACAGTATATATCACATCATGAGATTGTTTTATTACAACTGTTTCACTGTGGCTGTATTTAGTTACATCATATAGGTCAACACTCCTCTTACTGAGCAGAATGAACAAGTTAATTATGTATGTAGTTTATGGACTAATGGTCAGTAAAGTACTTTTTATAAAACTGCTAAAATCATTGACATCTGGGTACTTGACACTCCACTCTTATTTACATAAAGAACCTCATCCAATCTAAATACAAGTCTTTCCGCTGACTTAATCTTATTTCTCAGATATCATGTCAGGCCCTAAAAACAGATATTTGCTGACCAAATTTATTTTGTCAAGAAAGGTCATACAAAGAATGAAAGTTCTGATGCTCCTCTTCACAAAGTGTTCAGAATAAAGAACAGTCCCAAGATGAGTTTACCAAATACAGATTAATGAATCTATACCTGTTTTTTCCACTCCAGGGTCAGCGTCTGCTGTGACCTTTAGGAAAACCTGCAATACACAAATACATCTCCTGGTTAGGAAAAGAACAGTTACAGTTACCTGACCTTTAGAAAACCATACATCATCTTTCAATATAAGAGAAAAAACGTTGGATACCTTTTCAATGCTTCAACTTATTACAGAATCAGAGGTCTCTTATGAAATACCTCAGGAAATAAATGCACAAACAAAGACAGAAAAAAAAAGGGACATATTTCAGGCTAACGAGTCATGTTCCACCAGGCTACAACGAAGTAAGGCTTGGATCCTTTCACTATGTCCTTCTCAAAGATTTTCTGAGTGTGTCAGCATAGATGTGACTAGGTTTTGAAGGGGATATTAGGAATTATGAATTACATGTTTAAGAATAGGTACCGTCTCAGTAAACATTTTGGTGGTTTATGGTAAGATCAGCATGTATTTTCATCTGTCTGTTACCTCTTCAAGTGGCGTGTCTGAAACTCCGAAACTGCTGAGTCCTAGGTCATCCAATGTTTCCTCCAGTTCTCTGAAGAGACTGGCATAAGATCGCTGTTTAAAATTTTTGTTGGGCAAAAGGTAAATGAGTTCCTGACCAATGCTTTCAATTAATTTTGCTTCTGGGATATGGTGGTGAATTACTTCTGCTAGCTCATTTAGATCTCCTGTGAAAAGTCAAAACAGTGTTCATAGAACAAATATTTAACCATACTAAGCATGATTTCAAAAGTTGTTGTTTGCACAATGTAAAAGGGAACTGCTTTATTACATAGCTTACAGATACCTCAGTTAATTCTACACTAGACTGAGCTATGTTGCTATTAATGCTTTGGAACTATGTAGCAGGAAGCTATTTCAGTTTTGTTAATACAGCACAACAAGATCTTCAGGAATATCTACTTAAGTTCTTCTCTAATGCAGAAAAGTAAATTTTTTTTCTGAGAAAATCATTTTCCTTTGCTCTAGGTATGCTTCAGTTTTCATTAACATATTACACATATTACATATTACATATTTTGGGGCAGAGTAGTTTAAAATATACTATACCTCTAAAGTGCACAAATTTCCATTTCATCATCTGTACCTGAGACCAGTTATACACCAAAAAGGGGCAATGGTAAGTAAAATCACAAAGAAGCCTTATCAAGTTCACGTTACGATACAATACAAATGTTTGACACAAGGACCAAAGAAGTGGGCCTCAGCAGCATTGATCTGTAAGATGAGATTGCAGCATAACAGGAAACAGAGCTATGTGCTGGAATGCTGAATCATCCCACTTCTTACCATCCAGTTCCTGCTCTGGAGCTCCTTCTTCGTCCCTGTGCACACAGCTGGAGCAGGAGCAGGAACACTGAGATCCACAGCTACAGAGTGACTAGCGTGGACAAGGAACAAAGATGAAAGTGCTTCAGATACACCAAAAACAAAATGTAGGGGTTGTCAGTACTTGAACAGCTTAA
>WEIV01014810.1:79979-122328 GCA_013390005.1 Calyptomena viridis | reverse complement strand
TGTTTCGTATAAAGCATAAGAATTCTGGCTCCAGTAATATTATTTGCAAATTGCTTGAGTGGAATCAGAATTTCCTTTCCTACTTTTGATATATTGGGGAACAGAAGGAAAAAGTAGCAGTTCAGGAAGTGTTTGGTAGCAGTTTGACATTTTTTTCCTATGAACCTCAAAACTTCATTGTTCTGCTAATGAAAAGCAGATCACTGGCTCCAAAACTTTGTGAATTTCAAGCAGTATTTTTTAATTGCCAGAGCATGTCTTACACTATAATTGGATTATACCGTATTTATGCTTGGTAAGCAATTTTGGTTTTAAAAACCAAAATACTTCAAAGCACAAAATCCTAAGTTAGTAAATCCCAGTTGCCCTTAGGATATATTGGGTAAAAAAATGTGTGCCTGCCTCCAAGAACAGTTAGTTTTAAAGCTCATATATTTTGAAAATACTCTAAAATTCAGTAATGAGAAAACCAGCTTTATTTTTCATAGTGTTCATCTGGGTTCTTCGTGGTTATCTACTCAAGGATAAGTAGAAAAGTTTTTAACTCACATTTTCTAAAATTTTAATATGAAGGCTTATTATATTTTGATAGCTGTTCAGAGCATAAGTTAATTATCTCTCAAGTCATACAATTATTTGATTTCAGTATGTGGCTGACGTGAGGACATTACAGAAAACCATACAGGACACTGAGGAAACAATAGCTCTTATTAATAGAGAAGAGGATCTGATCGGATGGAAACCAAGTGTCTTCCCAGTCCTAAACTACATAAAAGCTGAGATAGAACCATATCATAAACTCTTCAATCTTATACTGAAGTGGCAGCGAACAGAAAAAAGGTGGTTGAGGTTTTAATGCTGTAATGAGGGAGAGTGAGAAAAATGCTCATGCTTGTCTTGTTCATGTCAGCAGAAGAATATGGATTCATGTTCTTCTTAACACATGTTTTTAGTGAGCCAAGTGTAACGGTAATATAACTTACATATCAGCCTTGCTATTTTTAATTCAGCTAGAAAAAAATATCAGTCTATTTTTATTTTTTAAATGTAGTTAGAATCATGTGAAGTCCTGAATTGGAAGGAACTCACAAGAATCATTGAGTCCAGCTCCAGAAAGAAAGAAGTTCAATTAGAAACTGTATGTTTAACCTAGCAGCTCTTCAAAGTGCTGTGTAGGGAGGCTCAAATGGTTGCATTGCGGTCTGATAGCTACATCCTACCACAAAAACTGTATGCTGCATCTGAATTAAGTGAGATTGTTTGTCATTTTCTACACTTTTCAGAAGTTATAGTGTGCTATGGCTAGGAAGTATGGGGATTTTGAAAATACAAGGCCTAGTGTATTTTTAAATGTCATATGTTAATCTCTGTGCAGAGATTAACTTAAATATTTCTCAGTTCATGCAGTTACTCAGTTTCAGGGTGTGACTGATGTGAGAGAATTACACAATTACAGAAGAATGTGATCAAGCCTCTCTTAGTTGTACATTAGAATTTTGCATAGAATGACAATTGGAAAGAAGAATTTTGCTTTAATGTAAATAACTACTAATGTACATCTTTTTTCTGTTGCAAGACAAAGTGTTAAGTATCTGTGGGACACATTTATTATTCTGTTTTCTAACCTTGTGTTTTTTCTCTCAGATGGATGGATGGTATCTTTTTGGAACTAAATGGAGAAAGCATGGAGGCTGAGATTGATGAGTTTTATAGAGAGATGTATAAATTGTCAAAACTCTTCCAACAAAAGCAGAAGAAAAGTCAACAGGACAGGAAGAAGACACCTCGAAAGAAAACTGTAGAAGCGAAGACAGTAAAAGAAACGAAGGGTAATGCAACTCTTACAATGTGTTCTTCAGTTCTGGAGCAGATTCAAGACTTTAAGGTAAGATAAAGTGAGGGATATTAATATCCGGTGCTGAGGGACAAATGCTAAATTCAGCGCTCAGTACAGATGGATGGTGCAGCGTCAGACACTGTTAATACAGAGAGAGAGCAGCCTCTGAGTCCTCATTTTTAGGAATGTGAATTGAGAATAAGTGAACACATACAGGAGAAAAGTAATTTTTGGATGAAAGAAACATGTAAGGATGTAGTTGGAAATTCTGAAATGGGACTCTGTTATGTTAATGGAAGCAAAATTTAACATAATATAGCTGAAAAAATTGTTAATGTTCTCTTTGATGCTTAATAGTTTTATATTTCTTCTTCAGTAATTAATATAATTACTTAGAAATGGAAGGGATAACTGAATGGAACCATCTGTACTTTCCAGAAAAGATCTTCCTGTCATCAGCTACTGCAGCAGTATTTTAAATGCACATCAAAGATAATTAAAAAGTTAAGAAATAACGCATGTGAGAGTTTTTACCCTCTGAATGTCTTTTCTGAATTAGGAGAATGTTCCCACTGTGACTGTCTTTTGTAACCCTGGCTTGAGAGATCGTCACTGGCAGCAGATGTCAAATATAGTGGGATATGATTTAACACCAGATGCTGGAACTACCCTGAGAAAAGTTTTAAAGCAGAATCTGGCCCCTTATTTGGAAGAGTTTTCAGCTATAAGTGTTGGTGCAAGCAAGGTAAGCACAGAATTTGATAGTGACAAATATGACATTAGGTCTCTTAGTGAATATTTTTATGACTTACTAGAATTTTTTGTCTTCGCCCTTATGCAACGAAAGAGATTTGGTGAGACTTTGGCCCTTTGAATGATAATCATGTGCATGTAAATATTTGTATCTCACGTTACATCATTAGTATTTCCCCAGTGTCCTGCTTTCTGTGTGCTAGAAAATTATATACTAAGGAAAAGTAACAACAGGTAATTAACTTGTGCTGTTAGAGCAGAACAGCTTATTCAGCCAGATAAGCTTATATATTGAATTAATGAGTTGGAAAAAAAACTAGTTCAGTGACTACACCAAACTATTTTCTTTTTGAAATAGGAATTTTCCTTGGAGAAAGCAATGCATTCCATGATGGAAACCTGGGATTCAATTTCCTTCAATACAACTGCGTATCGTGAGACTGGTATTCACATCCTGTCTGCAGTGGATGATATTCAGGCTCTTCTCGATGATCAGATTATGAAAACTCAGACAATGAGAGGATCACCTTTCATTAAACCATTTGACAAAGAAATCAGGGTACAATCAGTACTTTTTTCCAACCATTTTTGTTTGTAGGATAACTATTGTGCAAGAGTGTACCAGTTGTATTACAGCTTTATTGTTTGAGTTGTTAATGAAATGTTTTCATTGATTTTTCAGCAATCATCTTTTGAGTTTATACGAGTCATACTCACCTTGTTTCAGTTTGGGAATTCCCTCTTCCATTCAGATTCAAGTGCAACCCAGACAACATGATTATTTTTTTGCAACCTTTGTGAAATCACCATTTCCATTGGTGTCTTTAACATTGTTTCTTAAAAAATGGAAAATATGTTTCTATTATTGTTAATAATAACATTTAGTAATTTAATCCTTGGGTTTTGGACTCAGATTTTGAACCATAATGTCGAATGAATCGTAATGTTTTGAACCATGATTGTGAACCAAGGAAACTTCTTGGTGGCTGGGAGTACTGTGGTGGGAGTGCTTTACACCCACTTTTGTATTTTTAGGGCTAGAGCAGTGTTTGTGGTGCTAACAACATAACTACTGATGGGAGAGAAGCTGGTGGAATTGCTTTGCAGTTACTCTCCCTAGTTTTGTGTTGGTTTATGGAGCTTCAGGCTCAAGCAGGCTCAGTGAACATATGTAGTATTTACCCTCCGTAGGCAGCCTGTCCAGGCTGCTACTGCAGAAGTGTCTGCTATTGTCCACTTTAGGAAAATGGTACCGGACTGGCTGGATTCCTCCAGTGATCTAATGTGGCCTTTCTGGTGTTCTTGTGGCCCTCCTGTAATGCAGCTGCAAGAGCTCCTTACTGTGGGGAGATGAAACAGAATTTGTCACTGGTAACCTCCTGGGTATTGCTTGGCCATTAAGTTGCTAAAAGTTCATAGCACTGAAGTGATAACTGCATTTTGGAAATTCATTTCCAAGTAGGTAAAATTTCTGAGCTCCTTTGGCTTCCATATATGTGGAAGAACCTAAATACTCCTAAATATTCTCGTTTCATTTTGTATATTGGTAGACAACTTTTTTTTCTCTTAGGGAGCTAGAATACCACTGTCTACCTTTCCTGAATTTATTGTCTTTAACGTTATTTGTTTGGAAATATCAAGGTAACATTCTTCAAATATTTATTAAGGAATGGGAAAGACGCCTAATTCAAATTCAGGAGAACATTGATGAATGGCTGAAAGTGCAAGCACAGTGGCTTTATCTGGAACCCATTTTTTCTTCTGAGGATATTCTGCAACAAATGCCAGAAGAGGGACGTCAGTTTCAGATTGTGAATAGATGCTGGAGAGACATCATGAAGTTTTGTGTTGAAGACCCAAAGGTAAGGAAAATATACATTACTAACAGGAAACAATAGCTTCTCTCACTTTCTCTTTTTGGGAAGATGCTTTGTTTTCAGAATACATACAATGAACTGCAACATCAGATGTCTAGGCTTTCTAGGAACAAAATCACACTGTTCTTTGATTAACTTCTGCTGTTTGAAGCATCTCATTTATAACTGACAGTTTGCATGTGTTTGTTGTTACAGGTTCTTGCTGCTACTTCCATGGAAGGGTTAACACAGAAGCTTCTGAACTGTAATGAGCTGCTGGACAAAATCATGAAAGGGCTTAATGCTTACCTTGAGAAAAAACGTCTCTTCTTTCCCCGGTATGATGAGTTTTGGCTATTTAAAAAACACAGATCCTGAATGGGTATTTTGTTGTGAAAAGGGTCAGTCTTAAAAGTAGCTTGATAATACAGTTGTCTTCTTTCTTTCTTTCTAATTATTTTTAGCTTCTTTTTCTTGTCTAATGATGAAATGTTGGAGATCCTGTCAGAGACTAAGGATCCTCTCAGAGTTCAGCCCCACTTGAAGAAGTGTTTTGAAGGCATTGCTAAGCTGGATTTCCTCCGCAATTTGGATATTAAAGGAATGTGTAGTTCTGAAGGCGAGCGTGTTGAACTGATTTCAACCATTTCTACTTCTGAAGCTCGAGGTGCAGTGGAGAAGTGGCTAATTCAAGTAGAAGATATTATGCTGAAGACTGTACGTGATGTTATTGCCAGATCAAGAATGGTATGGGGTTTGTGATAATTTAATAAGTGTAGCACCTGTCTTTATTCTATGGCTGTTTCTTGGCTTTCTAAAATTCTTCCTTAACACAGGAGTAGATGAAATTATGGGGCCAGGACCAAATTAACATGACTTATATTTATAGGCCAGTGACATAAGTAAGAGTTTGAATAAGAATAAGGTTTTCATGTAACACTGGATAAAAATTCTTTTAAAAGTTTGGCAGCAACACTGTTTGTGGGATATATCACCCAGTGTAAATAATTCAGGTTTCTTTAGTTACGAATTAGACGTGCAACACTTGCAGTATGCTTGCTCTCTCCTACAAGAAAATCATTAGGCAGGAAATGTTTCTTTCGAGGAAGCTAACAAGTTGTGAATATTTATGTAATATAAAAAGATAATTGCAAGAATCTTTAAAATTGTTGGAAAACAAATTGCAAATCTAAGGGGAAAAGAGTATTTAAAAGTCCATTTGAGTGTTGCAAATAGGAAAATAGTATTTTTTTTTAACAAAGAATATTAATAGGATCACATTATATGCTTCTGTATTATGTTGTGATTTATTTTCACGTATCTTTCAGGCATATCTAGAGACTGAGAGAAAACGATGGGTTCTGGAGTGGCCTGGACAAGTAGTATTGTGTGTGTCTCAAATGTACTGGACAAGTGAGGTACATGAGGCTCTTTGCAGTGGATCTGAGGTACTGTGTAATGCATAAATTTTTTTCAGTCTTTCTTAGTGTTTCATTTCAGTTGATGTATTTTCCTTAATCAAGTATTTTTCTATAATCAAAATTTGAAAATTTTTTTGTGAGCGTATGAGTTTGAATACATGGATTTATGTACAGTGATTTATACCTTTCATGCAGGTACTTGGATATTCTTGTTTAGAGCAAGCAAAGATTTAAGTGTAGCTTTGCAACATAAATATATAACGATGAATGAGAGAAAAGTTGGTGGAAAAACATGACCATGTAAAAGAATAGATTAATAAGC
The DNA here is from genome assembly GCA_013390005.1 of Calyptomena viridis. Lineage (NCBI taxonomy): Eukaryota > Metazoa > Chordata > Aves > Passeriformes > Eurylaimidae > Calyptomena > Calyptomena viridis. The sequence goes on along the minus strand of WEIV01014810.1, from coordinate 116,139 downwards.
AACCTCTGTTAAGATATTTAGTCAACATGAAGAAGTCTGGAACACTTGAAACTGTGATACAATCAGTTTCAAATTTACCTTTTCTCTTCTAGGGTTTGAAGGGTTATTATGAAACACTTCAGCTTCAACTTAATGATATTGTGGAGCTGGTAAGAGGAAAACTGTCAAAACAAACAAGGACTACACTGGGTGCCTTGGTTACTATTGATGTTCATGCTAGAGATGTCATCAAGGAAATGATTGAAAGTGGTAATTATCTTTTAAACACTTTTCTTCACATGTTTCTTCACACATTGTTATCGAAAAATAGTTAACCAATCAGATTTTACTGCCTAAAACTATTAATACAGTATTAAGATGGGTTTGTATTTGGGTATGAGCATCAACATTAATAATTTCAATCAATTTTAAATTTAAACATGATAGAAAACCCAGTTATCTAAAATGTCTTTTATGATTGCTTTCAACTTTGTGTTTACCAGGAGTGCAGAGAGAAACAGACTTTCAGTGGCTCGCACAGCTCCGCTATTATTGGGAATGTGAGAACGTCCGTGTCTGCATCATTAACTGCAATGTCAAATATGCCTATGAGTACCTGGGGAACTCCCCACGCCTCGTCATCACCCCTCTCACAGACAGGTGTTACCGCACCTTGGTACGACCTCCCACCACTGCTGCTGCACACTGTACTTACTGTGCCACAGCATTGCCTACACTGCATTACAGCCATGCTTTAGAGCTTACAGGTGCTGTTAGACTCTGCTGTTTCTGCTACAGTGAGGTTTTCAGAGATTGTGCTTTCTATGGAATATTAAACATGAAACTCGTAAGGACAAATCTGGGCAGCCCATTGACCTGACTGAAACATCTGTGGATTGTTCTCTTGTGGATGTGTTTGTTTTAAAACACAGATAGAAAAAACATGCAATATTTTATTGCTGTATAGATTATGAGAACACAGAGTGCTTTTCTGATGTTCTGTGGTTGTTAAACTAAGTGCAGGAGGATCCACTCGTGATCGTATTGTTCCTAAGACTAGTAGAAGTTTGGCAACTTTTTAGTATCTGTGCTCTTGGTAGGGGTGTTTATTATTGTACTGGTTTATCCTCAACTAACCTGACAACTGAAAGTTACCAAAGCTGTCTCAGATATAGCTTTTCTCACTGTTATTTACTGCAGTTTCTTTGCTGGAGTATGATTTCAGGTTTTACTAGGCATCCATGGTGTGGTTGTAGCTTTGTATCTGTCAAAACATCAAGGTACTTTGATGTGAGAGGGTGATGTAGCTGGTAGCCTGTTTCTTTTTAAGGCTCACAAACCTTGAATCAGAGCAAAGCAGTTGGAAGCCTGGCATTCTGGCAAGTGAAAGTCTTGTCCTTTGCCCACGAAGGTCTTAATAAAATATTCTCAGAGCTTTTAAGTCAAGACATCATCCTGTAACCGTGAATTGGAGTGTTTGTTTAGAGTCTGCAACATTATTGTTTTCTGTCAGATTATCCTCCTACTTCAGTGGAATATAGGAGAGAATATGGAATGGTCAGTGGAATACAAATACAACAAAGCAGGTTGTATGGAAAAGAAAGAGATGAAAAAAGTGTATTAAAGGAGAAACAGAAAAAAGAGTAGCAACCAAGTAACTGCATCAAATTTAACTTGAAAGATGTATCTAAACAAGAACAGAGGTTGGATCCAATAAAATTTGAGTAACTGATCATGGTCATGATGATAATAAAACTAAACTTTCTGTTAGGGTCAAAGTGCAATTCTCTTGTATGTATTTCCAAGCTGTAAGTAAATTTCAGATGATTTTTTAATTAGTAAACCATACTTTGCATGTTAGATACAATGACTGTATGAAATTATCTAGTGCAATTTAATTTTAGTGTTTTCATTTGGAATAATTTCATATGAATGAAGTACAAATAATATCCATTAACTATTTCTGTGGTGTAGATTGGAGCCTTTTATTTAAACCTCGGTGGTGCCCCAGAGGGTCCAGCAGGGACAGGTAAAACAGAGACCACCAAAGATTTGGCTAAAGCTCTCGCTGTTCAGTGTGTTGTCTTCAACTGCTCCGATGGCCTTGATTACCTGGCAATGGGAAAGGTAAATAAAAAATAAATACATTTTGTATTTTATTTGTAGGATGGAAATTGTAGGGTCCCTACTTTGAAGAGACACTAAAACAAATGTGGCAGCTGTGATCTGCTACCCTTGAACGTTACATACTTGTCTCTACATGATTTTCTGTGCTTTATGAAATCCTACTAAATTGCTAATCAAAACTTGAAAGAAAGAAGAGTTCAAGGAATTGGGATCTTCTGATTCAGCTTTCTTTAGAACCAAGAAAAAACTTTATTCTTTGATACATCACGGATCTATGGTATAAACAGGCTTAGATATTATTATCATAATTGTATTTGTGTGTATGTAATTAAACTTCCAACATGATAGTGTGAGTTTCTTTTGAATCTTCCAAGGCTCTGTTAGCAATATTATCACTACCTTTCTCCATTGGCAGTTTTTCAAGGGTTTGGCTTCATCAGGTGCGTGGGCGTGTTTTGATGAGTTCAATCGCATCGAACTGGAGGTGCTGTCTGTGGTGGCACAGCAGATCCTTTGCATCCAGAGAGCCATACAGACAAAGATGGAAACAGTAAATTTTGAAGGAACTGAGCTGAAGCTTAACCCCAACTGTTTCATAGCTATTACTATGAATCCAGGTTACGCAGGACGTTCTGAGCTTCCAGATAATCTGAAGGTAAAATAATAAAATAGAAACTTCTGCTTAAGAATGAGCTTTTCAGAAAAATTGAGGAACATGTGTATTGCTGGTATTAATCCAGACTGTACCACCTGAATATAAACATACACCTGTTATAAGATTTACACATACTAAGCTTGTTTGGTTTTTTTCCTTTCCTTCTGAGTACTTCCTTCTTTTTGAAGGAATTTGAAATATATTTTATTTTCTCATGTTTATTAGTGTTTTTCATGATTATTTTTCCAGGCCAAAGGCAAGTGTCAGGCTGTGGGTAGATTATAAGATTTGGTTGCTAACTTTGTAAGATGGATGGGTATTTTGGAAAAAATGCTTTATGAAAATATTTTTACATTGCATGTGTTGTAGTCTTATTTAAAAGGGATGTACACAAACTACACTTAATAGATGTAATGAATTTGCTTAGATTACCTGATGAAATAAGATGTTTGAGATTATTGTTTTGACTACATGAGCTGTTTCACTGAGGAGTTTTGCTAACTGGAAGTAGAGATAATGCAGCAAGAGGAACACACCAACTGCAGATGGCTCAAAGAAAGGAACTTCCTTCTCTCACCTGTTTGGTACCACATTTTCCTCCCTTACTGCTGTGCTGGATGTATCTGTGCAAGGGGAAAATTACATCTTTGAGACAGTGATAAGGGAAAAGAGCTGGGAGAGAGAGTGGATTGCATGTTGAGATGGGTATTGATGGCAGCTGACTAACTTCCTAGGGAGTCATAAACTGCAAACACTGACAATTCTTCTATTCCATTGGTTCCCAAATGCTCTATAGGTCATTGCTTTATCTACATCTCACCTAATCATATTAAGCAGTACTTCCTTGAACATGCTGTTACTGTTTCCAGTCAGGAATGCTAAAATGGGATTAGTACTGATCCAATACCTGTAAAAGTTCTGAATTACTTTTCATTCCTCAATTAATTAATTAAAGATATTTCTTTGGGTATGTATTTCAGGTTCTTTTCCGAACAGTAGCCATGATGGTTCCTAACTATGCTTTGATAGCAGAAATTTCCCTCTATTCATATGGATTTTTGAATGCTAAGTCACTGTCAGTGAAGATAGTCATGACCTACAGGCTCTGTTCAGAGCAGCTTTCCTCTCAGTATCACTATGACTATGGCATGAGAGCAGTCAAAGCTGTGCTGGTGGCTGCTGGGAATCTAAAGTTGAAATTTCCCACAGAAGATGAAGATATATTGGTGAGTCCCTGAGGGATTCATTCTTTAAGGAATTTTGTAGATGCATGCAGTTCTGAGTTCTGAAGGCAGTTCCACAGTTGTCACATTGCTGATCCACATTTCCTAGTTTGTGAAATGAAGATAATAAAATACACAAATTGCACAGTTGGGCTTAACTGCTTATCAAAGGCACTACCTGTGCATTAATCTTTGTTACATATTGGATTATTTTATTTGCTGAACAATTTATTCTGTGTCTTTTAACAGGAAGAGTAAAATGTATACTTGTTTATTCTAGCTTCTTAGGTCAATTAAAGATGTGAATGAGCCCAAATTTCTGTCACATGACATACCTCTGTTCATGGGTATAACTAGTGATTTATTTCCTGGAATCAAGCTTCCTGAGGCAGACTACAAGGTAAGTACTCTTGTGATTTTTCCTTGGTCATAATCATTGTTGGTATGTTTGTGGTGATTTGCTTTTTAACCAGCTGCAATTAGTACAGTGAGTTATTGCAAGATAAGGAAAGATGCTGAATATTTGCAATGAAACTTAATACCAAAGTTAATTCTTTTATCTGTGCTGAATATAATCCACATGTGAATTCCCTTACATTCAGAAAGGTTGTGTTCTACAGGTTGGGAACTGACCTGGAGATTTACCAAATTTTAGGCTCTCTGACTGATTCCTTCCCTCATTTTTGGACATAATGAAACGAGATGAAGCTTTTAATTTATATTTTATTTATAACAACACTTAAAGCGTCAGTCCTTTGTAGGAGGATGATTGGAAAGAAGATGGTTATTTTGGAAAAGACAAAATGGATTAACTTTCAAGTTTTCAGTAAATACTACAATCTTGATAAAAACATATTGTTCCAAAGCACACTGCTGGTTTCCTGATGGTGATATGCCTTCTCTTCAAGATAAAAAATTGTAGTTAAATCCTGTTCTGGCACATGAAGTACAGAAGTGACTTTTTTTTATCCAGGAAATTTGCTATAATATGGCTAGTAGCGTTTCAATTATTAATTAATTTGATACCATTATTGATGAGCATAGACTGTTCTACTGCAGTCCAAGACAGCAGGTTAAATTGTAGCAATGATAAGATTATGATCTGTTTGATTTTAGGATTTTCTGGAATGTGCCAATGAATGTTGCAATCGACAAAATGTCCAACCTGTAGAAACTTTTATGCAGAAAATGATACAGACATATGAAATGATGATTGTTAGACATGGGTAAGATTCTCACCACTGTATCACAAGCAGCATCTTTTGTAATTTTGACTTATACTGTAGCAGTTTTTATATGAAGTTATGAAAGGTCTTAAGGTGGCAAATTGTTCCTATTTCTGTTGGAACTGTTGATCACAGATACTGCTTTTACACGTCCTAAAATTCTTGTGCCTGTATGTCTGGGGAATTATACTCTCCTTGATGTCAGAAGTAGCCTCACATGTATGATGATGTTAGGTGCTGATATCAGTATGGTGAAGACTTAGGACTGTAAAAGATTTTCTATATTAAAATATCAGTTATCAGATCTGTGCCATTTTATTCCTTGCTTTTATTACAGAATAGCAGCTATGTGAAGGAAATAGATACAATGTGACATTAATATTTAGCTCATTAACTAATCTTCTCTGTGAGACATCATTTTAGTCACATCCCTCTGCTGGGTGACTAGAAAAGTTTTCTGTTTGTGTTTTTCCAGTGTTATAAACTCTGTCTAGATTGAAATTAGACTTGAAAGTAATCTTATTCAGCAAATAAATGAACTAATGTGGTCATAAAATCTAAGTTTTAGAGGACAACATGCGTTCTGTGGCTGTGTAACCAGATTTGCATATGCAAATAAACTATTTCTGCTAAAATGATGATTTGTATATACAAAGCAAATTTACTAGCTCTGCTTTTTGAAAATTAAATAAAAATTAGCTTTAAGCATATGGTTGATACTGTTGGCCTTGTGTCATTTGTTAAAGTGTAAATTGCAAGATAAGTTTATTAATAGCAGGGTTTTTTTCCATTTGACAGCTTCATGCTGGTAGGGGAATCTTTTTCTGGGAAGACCAAAGTTCTACATGTGTTGGCTGATACACTGTCTCTTATGAAAAAGCGTGGTTATGGTGAAGAAGAAAAAGTAATTTTTAGAACTGTGAATCCAAAATCAATCACTATGGGTCAGCTTTTTGGGCAGTTTGATCTGATATCCCATGAGGTAATGTATGTTTAAAAAATAGTGTTTCCTATATATGTCAGACTTCCATTATTCTGTATAGTAAACAATTGAATTTATAATTTTAGTATTTTAAACACAGATGAGAACACAATTTTAAATTTTATTTTAACTAATGCTTTTATGGCTTGTTTTTAGTTGGCATATAAAAATATGCAGTACCAAGTATCTATGCAGTTATATAGATTTAAAGATCAAAAAAAACCCCAGCAGTACTATTTTGAAGGTCATTGTCCCAGTATAGTTGCATTCATGCTAGGAAATCATATCAAACTTAACCAGATTCAGTTCTCTCTCTGTTCTTAACCAGTGTAATCAAAGTAATGCAAAAATTACCTAGAAAAGTTTATGAACTCCTGGGTCCCCAAGTTTGGAGAAGGAACAGTATGGAAAAGTAAATGTGAAGTAGTGAAACTTAGGGTGTCTCGAAAGAAATAGATGCAAGGCATAGCAGAAGTTCATCTAAGTTTCAGTAAATTGCTGGTCTTTTTTGTTGTAATATGTTTTTCAAGTGAAAAAAACTCTTAAGATTTGCTGATGTTGCAAGACCCTCAGTGAAACCGCAAAGTTGTGCCGCTGTCTGCAGAACCAGAGAAAAGTAGTTAAAAGGGAGGGATAAGGGAAGGCAGAGGGAAGGGTTTCTGTGACTGGAAGCACAGGAGGAACTCTGTGTTGTCTCATTTCCCATTCCCATGGCTGCCCCTGCCAGTGGACTGATGGTGTGGTCGCTACAACCTTCAGGGAATTTGCCTTGTCTGAGACCCCCGAGCGCAAGTGGGTGATCTTTGATGGCCCCATTGATACTCTGTGGATAGAAAGCATGAACACAGTTCTGGATGACAACAAAAAGGTATCAGCCTGTGGAAATAAAGACCTAAATAAAATAATGTGACATTTTGAAAATATGCTTCTGCATAGAAAACCACACATACAAACTGCAGTGCCTGGCATTTGAAAAGGGCAAGTGCAAGGTGGCATTGGTGACAATTGTAGGCTTCTTTTTTTTGTGATTTTTTTGTTGGAGTTTGTTGTTTGTTTCATTTTACTTTGTTGGAATCATAAGCACAAGATCAACTAATTGCTGAAAGAGATTAAATATATAGTCTTTCCTTAATGTCATATTGTAATTTTGTAGCATAAATAATTGAAATTTAAATTTCAAAAATTACAATTACTTATATTCAGTGTAAATCCCATAGCTTTGAAACCTGAACAAACTTAGACACTTATATTTCAAGACAATTCGAAGACACAAAGGGTTGTATTTTCAAAATAATGGTTTTTGAAGTCAGAGTTGGAACTTTACAGCACTTTTGTAAATGGGCCCTGGGAATCTCAAAGTGAATGTAAAAATTAGAGACAATATTTATCTTTAAGTTCTGGATGATAATGTGTCAAAATACTCAAATTGGACTTCTATTTAATAAGTAAGAATGGTGGGTCTCCAGCTGGAATGCTTCAGTATTAGCAACAATAGCAGCAGATATCCTTCCTCCTTTGTGCTTGCTGCCTTTTCCTTGTCCTGCCATATGCAAGGTGGATTGTACTGAACCTACTGGTAGGTTACTATGGAGTGCTAGGATTTAAGTGAAGAATTTAGCTAAAACTTTATGAAAATGTATTGCTACAAGTGATTAAACATTTTATGTGGTTGACCTTACCTTTGGTTATGTTGGGTTTTGCTGATTTTTGTATAGAACTCTCCTGTAATAGGAAGTGTGATTTACAACTAATTTTTTTTTTCTAATCTTGCATGTGTTTGTTTTTTTCTTTCAAGCTTTGTTTGATGAGTGGGGAAGTCATTCAAATGTCCCCTCAGATGACTCTTATTTTTGAAACGATGGATCTTTCCCAGGCATCAGTAAGTTTTGTATTTAATGAAAATATAAACCAAAGTTCAATATATTAAATGTACAATAAAATGAGGTTACCATTTTCCCTTAGCCTGCTACAGTCAGTCGTTGTGGTATGATTTATTTGGAACCTTCTCAGCTGGGCTGGAGGCCGCTTGTTACCTCTTGGTTGAGTAAACTGCCTGAACCTCTGAACTCACAGGAACATCAGGATCTTCTGCAGGGACTCGTTGATTGGTTGATACCACCAGCATTAAAAGTCCGTCAGAAACAGTGCAAGGTATTTTTTTCCATTTTTTCCTGCAATAGCCACTGGCCATTTCCATTCTGCAACCCTTGGCAGGGAGAGATTGCTCTCTCATGACAAGGGCAGTTAGAATGAATATGCAGCTCTTGGGACCAGTTTGGAATGTTAACATTACAATGTCAGCTAAGACTTGAAACTTGATCATAGTTTTCATCTTATTTTCAGAAGTAAAGTAAGGGTTGAAAACACTGAATAAAAAGTCTTCCCAAGAGAATTCTGTACATTTTTTATCTTTAGAAATATCCTGTTCAATAGGAAAGTGCTTTTTTAAATGTCAGGGGAAATGTATGTGTAGTTCCCTGTGAACTCAGTGTGACATAGTGCTTAGAATTTTGCCCATGTGTTGCTGTAGTTACTTCCATGGCTTTTGTTTTGGTTTAAGATGTGTGGTTGCAGTGGTCACATGGTAGACATGGACATGGTAACAGTCTAAAGGTCTTGACATTTCAGGGATAGAGGAGAGTAAATGATCTTTGGAGTAAAAGTCAGTGTATACCTTGCCTTCCAGTAATTGTTCAGAATTAGCTAATGATCAAATTCTTTTAGTGTTTTAGCTCCCAAAGATAGATTAAGTGAACACATCAAGTGTAACACACAGCCTTTTGAATCTCTTAGGAGCTGGTACCTACAAGCAACAGCAATGTTGTTGTAGCTCTCTTGCGGCTTTTTGAAATGTTGATTTGTCCAACTGTGCAAGAAGATCCTGCCAACAAAAGCATCCGTGACTGGATTATGGTTGGTTTTTTAACTTGTAGAAAAATGTACATTTGTTTCTGCATATGCCAGTTTTCAAAACAATTGCACTAATCAAAATAACTTTAATTTGGGAATAAGAAGCATGGGAAACAATTTCACTACCTCCTTGTTCTCTCTCTCCATACTCTGGAGGTGCCCAGATGAGACAAAAGTCTTACAAGTAACAAATATGATCAAAAATTGCACTATTTTTCTTATTAACTGGGTTAGTGTTTGTGTTAAATGTGCTTTTTAACTAACCAAGAAATTAGCTAAAGCAAAGTGTCTTTTTTCCGTTAAAGGAAATGAATGTTCATGTAACATTGATTTGCTTGGTCGTTTGACCAAAATGTCCTTGGGAGGAATGTTGTCTGACAGTTATAATAGTTGGATCCTCGGTCTGACCCTTTAGGATTGCTCTTACGAAAACACTGAAGAAAATACAATGTAAAAGTAGTTATTTAAAATTGAATTGGAAAATTCCTGGATTTGTGACTAGAACTCTTCTCAGGCTTTGTCATGTGACATAATGCTTTAGTCAGTAGCCTTTATTTTTTGTTATATATATATCTATATATCCTTGAGTAAGACTTTTGTGTGCTCTGTCTTTAATCAGATTTCTAAAGCTCTTTAGACCGAGGCTGTTCAAGAGCAATTTGTAATACCACTCTGCTTAACAGTATTTTTCAGAATTATGTTTGTTAATCAAACTGTACAACGTTCATATAATATGTCAATATTTTAGACAATTGCTAATCTTTTTGCCCTTGCAGGGTTGCTTTGCTTTTGCCACAGTCTGGTCCATTGGTGGGACTTGTGATGGTGACAGCAGGATAATTTTTGATAATTTCTTGAGGGACATTTTGTCTGGGAAATCTAAAACAGATCCTGTACCAACAAGTGTGGGAAAATGGGAGTGTCCCTTTGAAGAGAAGGGCTTGGTTTATGACTACATGTATGAGGTAGGATGATTGATTCTGCATTCACTAAATAGATTCTTAGAGTAGGAATGGAAGGAGAATACAGCCCAGGTGGGTATTTAACTTTGCAGAGCTTGTTGGGTGTTGTAGAGTGTTGGATTAAATCCTACACTGCATTTTCATTTCTTTTTCAAATGGTGTAGTGACCAATGTTTTTTAGAAAATAACGAGATGTACATTTCAGTTATATTTGTAAAAATTCCACATTATTCTGTAGCTAAAGCTAAATCAACAGACTCTAATCTGCTTTCATATAGAAGGAGTAATGTGGACTGTCCAGAAGGAAAGCAGGATATTAAGCCCATAGGCAGTTTGCTTATGTTTCAATTTTGTTTATAACGTCTATTAGAAATGTTCTTCTCTTGTTATTTTGGTGTGGTTCTCTGTGTGGTTTTTTTGTTGTTTTTTTTGTTTGTATTGCTGAACAAAACATTTAAGAAAAGAAAGGAGTCTAAGTTTATTTATGTACTTCAACACTTTATTAGTGAGGTAAAGTGAACTAAATATATGAACTTCTGAAACAGTGAATATTCATGAATTTTTTAAAATTCATTATTTTAATTTTTCAAAACTGAAATAATGGAGAAAACCTTTTATAGGTATAACACCAATCTATTTTACACCTGTGTTTCTTCCTAGCTGAAAGGCACAGGAGGTTGGGTTCATTGGAATGCATTTATTGAACAAATTAGTTTCAGTGATAAAGATGTGAAGATTCAAGATATTATAGTCCCGACTATGGATACAGTTCGATACACCTTTTTGTTAGAGCTCTTCATTACCCATGGAAAGTAAGCTGCTTCAATATAAATTTCTGAAGGATTGGTCATAGGTAGAAATGTTTCTTACTCTTTCCCTTGAGTTTGTTGTTTTTATCAAACCCTCAAAGTTTATTTGGCCTTTTAAAAATAAACATTTACTACAAACAATACAATTTGCCTGAAAGTCTGGTTTTAGTTTTCTTTTATGAAACCTTATTATAATCTAATTTTAGTCTTCTCATTCTGATGAATGAGAATGTCAGGACAGCTCAAAGAGTTTTTGTACTCTCTTTCTTCTTTGATAATTAAATACATGTTTATTTGTTTTTTCTTTGATTAATCATATCAACATCAGTTACATTAGCTGTGGTCAGATCATATAAGAGAATGGAACACAAAACAGCCTCAGGTTAAATTCCAAGGCTGAAAGCTTTATGGAGTTTGAACTAATGCAAGACCTATCAGGAGAAATTTAACTCCCATGTATTCCCATAGAATGAGGGAATAAGAAATGTTTCTTTCTCTTCCCATTTTCTTGATGGTGGAGGCAAACTAAAATTATGAGAGGTTTAATGGAGATGTTAAAATGCTTTAGTTTCTTCTTCAGGTGTGTAATGCTTTTAGAGATAGAAGGAGAAGGCCAAGTTAGTAAAACCTTTGACTTTTAATTGCATTTAGTTTACAGTATTATGTTTCTGCAGTTTCTGTGCTTTCTTTCTTTGTGCAGACCACTGCTGCTAGTGGGACCAACAGGTACCGGGAAATCCGTGTATGTCAAGGACAAGTTAATGAACAACTTGGAAAAGGAGCTCTACTTTCCCTTCTTCATTAATTTTTCAGCTCGAACCAGTGCCAATCAGACCCAGGTTAGCAGAACAGATCACTTAAGTTTCAGAAAGATAAAGTGTGTGAATATTCACTCTGTGTTTTTGGTATTCCTGTTTGCATCATAGAACATTATTATGGCCAGGCTGGACAAGAGGCGCAAGGGAGTCTTTGGCCCTCCAATGGGAAAAAAGTGCATTATTTTTGTAGATGATATGAATATGCCTGCTTTGGAGAAATATGGGGCACAGCCTCCTATAGAGCTTTTAAGACAGTTCTCTGACCATGGATTTTGGTAATTATTTGAAATACAATTGAAATTTTTTTGCTGTATTTGCTGTTATCATTATTTATTCCCTTGAATTTTATTTTCAAAACTTTTCTGCTGTGGTTTGTAAATGTTAAGGTAGATTTAGTTTAGATAAAAATACATTATTTAAAGTTGAAGCAAATTGCATATTGCTCTCTAAGGACTTCTAAGTTTATGAAATTGATCATCAAATTGATTTTGAGTTTTCTAGAACATTTTATTGCTGAACTTCAGCAGCATTAGTATATATTAAATAAAGTTATTCATTTACACCTTGATTTTATTTTTTTACATCTGAGTTTTTGATTGTTTTTATTTTTCCAGTGCAGTTTCTTTTTCTTTCTCCTTAGAGTAAGTGACAGTTTTCTATTCATATATATATATGTATGCAGTTATATAAAACTTTTGATGTTAATCCTTACGTTGGTTTTTCCTATCATCCATGATTCTATTAGTCATCAAAATTGTTTTTAACAACATGTCAAAATATTTTTTTTAAATTAACAATGAAATCAGATCTCATGATAGGCATGAAATAAAATAAGCTGAAGGTTTTATCTTCTTTTGAGGTTTTTAGATTAGAAGATTGGAACACAAGGTCTCTGAGGTTCCTCCCAGTCTGGATTACTCTATGATTTCAGGCACTTCTCAAATATTTGTTCCTCCTGAATAGAGACAATATATCTTGCCACATTACAATTTTAATACTCCCGTCAAAATTTCACATCAGATTTTAGTAACCCAGTTTAAACAAATCTTTTTTCAGGCCAGCATTTGATATGTTAAGATTAACTAGCACACAGTTAAAGGATTAGTTGTTTTTTGGTTACTTGAGGAGTGGGGATTATTTGTTTTTAAAAATATGAAATATATATACAAATATATGTAATATTACATAATACATACTCTTTTTTTATATTTTTAAGTACCTGTGTTATGCATGGAAAGTACTCTGTGATATCAATGCATCTAAGATTCAACAATGTTACATTTGTATCTAAAGGTCCCATTGCATTTTATTTTGAAGGTATGATTTAAAGGACACCTCTAAAATTACACTTGTTGACATTCAGTTACTGGCTGCTATGGGGCCTCCAGGTGGTGGGAGGAATCCTGTGACTCCTCGGTTTTTGCGACACTTCAACATCTGCACCATTAATTCTTTTAGTGATGAAACAATGATCCGCATCTTCTCTACCGTAGTAGCTCTTTACCTAAGGATTAATGAATTTTCTTCTGAGTTCTCCACAATCGGGAATCAAATTGTCACTGCCACTTTAGAGGTAAGAGGCAAATACCTTAATGGAAATTCCCTTCAATTTGTTCATTACAAATTGGCTCTATAATAATTTAGTTGGTGAAGCAGAGATTTAAAATATTTTGTTCATTATTCTTTTTAACATACAGCCTCATCTGCCTAGACAAAGTTGTTTTAGTATTTGTTATTGCAGTAACCTTGTTATTCTAGGAAAATGGTCTTTGAATTTGTGTTAAAGTGGGCTCTGTGGTCCTTGTCCCACATAATGTCATGTGGAATGACTGAGACTGGAATATCTTTGGGGTCCGACAGGAACAGGAAGCTGTAACATGCAAAGACAAAATGAAAGTATCAGTTGCAATGCTTCCAAAATGCCTTCTCGGAGAGACTAAGAATGAAGAAAGCACTCTCTCCACTTTCCTCCTTCCTCTCCCAGTTTTTACATTAATGACATGCCCATCACAGCAGGCTGAGGAACCCAGAAAGAACATGCAGCTTTCCAGAGTCTGACTCTGGTGTGCCAAAATGTCACAGAGATGTTGTGAAATGGAAAGCAATAGGCCCAGCTCTGTGGAATTTCTAAATGATTTCTGAAATTCCATGTTACAGATTTTAGTGAGTATCTCATTTGCAATGTCCCATATGCAAAAAAAGAAGTGGCTATTTGGAACATTTTTGCAAAGGAGCATTTAACTTACAGGCACAATGCTGGCACATTGCATAGCAGAAATCAGTAGCAGTGTGAACAAATCTGTCGCCTTCCATAACTATTCTTAATGGAATCAAGTACATTCAAACAAGTGAAAATCTAGGAAGTTATCATTGCATATCATTTAATATTTCACTTGAAGCAAGATATCATATAATTAAAGGAAGTCAAGAAATCTGGGTGATATTCCTGGTCCTACAACCAATTTCTTTGCACTCAGTACAATTGCTTTTCCTATTTGAAATTTTAGGTTAGTAGTACAGGTGTGTTCCAGAACTGCATGAGGTACTTCTGATATATTCAGAAAGAACTTGGAGATCTTCAGATTTCATTAGGATTTAAGTGTGAAATGTTTTTCTTGAAGAAACAAAATTTTAGAAGACATTTAAGAATTACTATAACAACGTAGTTGATGTTACTGTTTTGTTGTTTTTTATTGTTAATATCTGAAGGTATATAAGAAAGCCATCCAAAATCTTTTGCCCACACCAGCCAAATCTCACTATACGTTTAACCTGCGTGACTTTTCCCGTGTTATCCTTGGCTGTTTGCTCATTAAGAGGGAGTCAGTTGAAAACAAACACGTGATGATTCGGCTGTTTGTACACGAGGTGTTCCGTGTCTTCTATGACCGTCTAGTGGAAGATGATGACAGAGCCTGGTTGTTCAATCTAATGAAAGGTATTGTGAAAGAACACTTCAAGGAAGCATTCGATAAAGTTTTTGCACACCTGAAGCAAGAAAAGACATCTGTGAGTATCACATTTAACCTGTGGCAAAATAATTGCTTTTTTTATAAATTTAGGACTAGGAAGTTACTCAATCACAGGTGAAATTTTGATCAAATGTGCTTGAAAGTTTGAGTTATATTTGGCAAAATAGCATCATTCAGGGAAAAAAGGTAAAAATTAAAATTGTTTGGAAGGGTTTAACTGTTACATGTAAACTATTTTTTCAAAAAATACACCATTCAAAATTGAGTAAACTTACTACTTTTCCATAAAAGAAATTTGTGTATCTGATAGTGATACACATCTGCATAAATTTGGTGTAATCTGAAGGCCATGATTATGAGATTGTTAATGGCTATTTGAGCCAGTTGTTTTCCAAGAACAAATTAAGTGTATAGTTTATTGCAGGAAACAGAATTTTGAGGTAGGTGTTATCTGTGAGTCAAAATATTTTGGAGTGCTTGTTCTTGTGTCTGAAGTAGTTGTCTAAATTCTCCTTTATTTTCTAAAATTCCGGTGAGGAATGTGTTCATTAAATATTAAACTTGGCATCATAATTTCTTGAATATTTACCATAGGTAACTGAAGAAAACATGAGAAGTTTGTGTTTTGGTGACTACATGGTTCCAGAACTTGAGGGAGATGAAAGACTTTATGTTGAGGTTCCAAGCATTGGGGAGTTCAGTGAAGTTGTGGAGCAGTGTCTGGATGAATATAATCAAACCCAGAAAACAAGAATGAACCTTGTTGTTTTCAGGTTTGTATGATCTGTATTGTTAAGAGCTTTAGGCAGTGATTGATTATTCAGTATATTCAGTTTTGAGGAATGTGGGTTTTGTTATGTCTCGTCCCCTTAATGCATCCATAGAAGTGTTTGTAGTGTTACACCGTTTCAGGTGGAAGTAAACTGATTTTTTTCTCTTATGTCTCTGCTTTTTGTATCTGAAAGGAAATAATGAAATTTTTTTCTTCTAAGGAGGGGCTTTTAAGTATTTTATTTAGTTGTTATTGAAACAGTGTACACCAAATCAGGTGGGTGCTGTACTTCTGCTAGACCTCTGTTACCAGTGGAGATGGATGTCTGCCCTGCCTGCAGCCACTGGACTTTCATTTCCAAAGGACAAGGAGCAGGATGTCACACTGTCATAGGTCTGTCTGCTCTGCTGCTGTGCAGCACAGCCCTGCCTCACACTGGGCACGTCCTCAGCTGGTGCTGCAGCTAATCCTAGGAAGTGTGAGACTCTGCACGCCCCTGTTGTTCCCTTTAACTTGTGATCAGCCAGAGCTACAAGGCAGAACTACAACTGAGACAGATCAGGAGCTCACAAATCCTTCTTCCTCCCTGTTGCTGGAGATTACTGCCTCTTCCTATCTACCAGTGTAACTTGACATGCAGATACTTTGGGAATGTGATTAGGGTTAATTTAAACTCTGGCAATAGCAGCTTATTTTAGTCTAGTTCATTTTGTCAAGCTGGATTTGTGAGTACCTCTATATACAACTAAGCTGGGAGTTAGACAAACTGGCCGCCTCTGATCAGAGGCCAATTCCTGACTAGAAAGCAATATCCCAGTGACCTCACTGAACAGCAGCTGGGAGAGCATGTTTGACTGTAGTCTTAGAGTTCAATCTCATGGATGACATCTGGATTTGATTCCTTTATTTTTCAAACTAGTAAAAATAAACAAAATTATCTTTCTTGAAATGCCTGCAAGTTTTTTGAGACTATTTTTAGCTGCTGCTCAGCTTGCTTTACCCCATGCCCTGTGCTTAGGCAGGCGAGCTCCTACAGACCTTGCTGCATATTCCCCGATAAACTGTGCTTGAGTTTTCACAAGGACTCTCAGTAATGTGCAGGTAATGCTTCCTGAAAATGTTGTTCCAATGTCTATTTCACATATAAGTTAGAAAACACTGTCAGAGGTAGAGGGAAGGAGGGGTTTGTTGATATAACCCATTTCCCCCCAGTGGTTACTTAAAAAGGATATTTAAACTGCTGTGCTTCAAGAAAGTTAAAATTGGTAGTACTGAATAATTTTGAAGTTTAGAA
Organism: Calyptomena viridis; assembly: GCA_013390005.1. Taxonomy (NCBI): domain Eukaryota; kingdom Metazoa; phylum Chordata; class Aves; order Passeriformes; family Eurylaimidae; genus Calyptomena; species Calyptomena viridis. Next base: position 99,410 of record WEIV01014810.1, on the reverse strand, counting down.
TCAATGTTTTTCTTTTCCTTTGACGCATTTGTTTTATAGTGCTCTGTTCTTACCACTGCCTATTCCTTTTAGTAGTTTGTACTAATTTAGCTAAATGCCGATATTCGTATGATAGAAGAATTGTAAGTTTGGTTTTATTTTGTGGTGCATACCCACTCTCTTCCTCTTCCTCTCCATCCCACCCTACCTCACATTCAGAAACTTGCTTTGGAGATGCTACTTCTTTATTTGTTTCACGGATTTATAGGTGCATAAATATATATGTATTTCTGCCCCTCTGATAATCAGCACGTTTCAAATGTAGGTACATGTTGGAACATCTGTCTCGGATAAGCCGTATCCTGAAGCAGCCAGGGGGGAATGCTTTGTTGGTTGGAATGGGAGGAAGCGGGCGGCAGTCTTTGACTCGTCTGGCAGCATTCATGGCCAAAATGTGTGTTTTTCAACCAGAGATTTCCAAGACCTATGGTACAAATGACTGGAGAGAAGATCTGAAAGTGAGTATTAATAACCTGTCTACATTCTGACTTAATTTAGTGGAAGGATGTTTTGGAATATGCAATATTTTAACTGTCTTACATTTTCAGAGACTTCTGAGGAGTGCAGGTGTAAAAGGCTTGAAAACTGTATTTCTACTCACAGATGCACAAATTAAAGAAGAAAGCTTTTTAGAAGATGTTGACAGTGTTCTCAACACTGGTGAGGTACCCAATCTTTTTGGAGCAGATGAAAAACAAGAAATTACAGAGGTATCTTTAGAAACTCTCTTTAATTTCATTAAGAGGTTGCTATAGGACTTCAGATGTACTAATGATAAATTATATAACAATTTTATGCTCTGTGTTACTCCTAAGGGTGTTAGTGCAGTAGCTCAGATTGACAAAGGTGAAGAACTCAGTCCTTTGGCCTTGTTTGCACTTTTTGTGAACTCCTGCAAGAAAAATCTCCACATTGTGGTGGCGTTCAGCCCAATTGGAGAAGCTTTCCGCAATCGTCTGAGACAGTTTCCATCACTCATCAACTGCTGTACTATTGATTGGTTCCAGGTATGTAAAAATACTGTACTGTTTCCTCAAAAACCTATGTCCATTTTCCAACACTCTGTTTTTGAGTCCCATTAGATTTTCTTTTCTCTTCTTTGTAGAAATACTTCTTGTTTTTCAGAATTTTACAGTTGTGTAGGGATTTTCTCTAATATTTTGGGAACACTTTGATACATGATCTCAACATTTCTACAACTAAAGATACTTAAATTTTATTGCTACAAATTTCTGAAGTAGTGAGTAGTCTTAGTTTGATTGTGGTAAGTTGTCATTTTATTGCATAATGTGTATGTTTTAAAGGATTAGGGAAACCGTTTCAGTGCGACTATAAAATTATCTTAATTGCTGTTAAGCAATTGATCTTAATTGCCTGTTGTTAATTGATCTTAACTGCTTGTTAAGCAGATCATGCATCATAGGAATTATTAATACATACAAATCTTGTTTGTCAGTAGATCTTTTATAGCAGAATAAAACTTGGAGAATTCCTGTAGTTAATGATCTTGCTGTAAGCAGTGTTGCTCCCAGTGAAGTGCAGTGAGCTCTACAGCTTTGCCTGGTGCTGATCTCAATTAATTTTTCTGCCAAAGGATGACATAGGCAGAAAAATATTTGTATAGAATGCCATTGTATAGCTTTGAACTAGAATATAAGCCAGCAGTTACAAGAAAAGACTTTATGGGTGGTGACCTTGCTGTCTGAGCTAACCTTAGATCAGCTCATTGCTCTTGAGACATAGCTGGGACTAGTGTCTCATTCTGGTGTTTGGAATGGTAAAAATTGATTTTAAAGTATGAAGACTGTCAACAGTGGAATTTTATAAATTCTTTTCTCCCTACTTCTCCCTCAGCCATGGCCTGAAGATGCCCTTGAACGTGTGGCTAGTAAGTTCTTAGAAACACTTGAGCTCACAGATGCTGAGCGTCAGGGAGTTGTGCCCATCTGCAAATACTTTCATACTTCAGTTTTGTCACTCTCTGAAAGGTCAGTTAATTTCTTTTGAAAATAACCATTAATTAATAAAATAGTAGGTCAGCTAATTTAATTACCATTCATTTCTATATTAAAAGTTAATGTGACTATCTGCCTATGTAAAAATATTCTATAAAATTGTTGATATTGTTTACTCCTATTTTTTGTCAAACAGTTATACAACTTCGATAACAATAAACAAAAAATAAATCTTGAAATTATTCTTTTTGTTTTTAATAGGTTCTTCCAAACTCTGGGACGCCACAATTATGTTACTCCTACTTCTTATCTTGAGCTTATTGCTGCCTTTCAGAGACTTCTTACTGAGAAACGAGACAGTGTGTTGAAAGCCAAGAAGAAATATGTGAATGGACTAGATAAACTAGCTTTTGCTGAGTTACAGGTGAGGGAGGACAAATATGGAATTGAAAATAGAAAATGTTCGTCAAATGCAGGTGTTTTCTTGGAGAGGCCAGTCAAAACCATTATTTCTGATTTTGTTTAGCTCCATATTCAACAGTAAAACTGTAAGTAATGTATTTTGCCTCTTCTTTCCTTGGGCTAGAACACTTGTGCTAGAGGCCATACATCTCTAAGCATATATTGCTAAGCAGTATATGAACAGAGCTTCCCTTTCCTAGATGGTTCACAGATGACTATAAGTGAACATAGTTCTTAAAATTAGATGTTATACATGTGAGATAAAAATAAGTCTTGGAAATGTTTTGATTTGAAACTGAGTGTCGCATCCTTCTAGCAATAAATGAGTCATTAGGTAAAATATAGGTCTTAGAAATTGTTAGAAATTGTACTAGACCCTTCTGAATCCTACTTGATTCTTTTGCATATGCACAGGTTGCTGAGATGAAGCAAGAACTAATTCAGTTGCAGCCCAGACTGGAAGAGGCTAAAGTGGAAAATGCAAACATGATGGAGGTAGAGTTGTACAAATACAACTTTTGTGGCTTTTATTTTAAGTGTGTGTATATTGATGTCACTGATACGGGACTCAGAAAGTAAGAGTTGAGGTTTCTGAGCTCACTTCTTGTTTACAGGGGCCTTCAGTACTGTGAAACTTGCCATTACTTATGCTTATATACTTAGAACTGACAGAAAATTACATTCTTACTGTAAGATACAATATAAAGCTCCCTCATGTTTTTTCCTTAGACTATAGAAGTAGAATCTGCAGAAGTAGAAGAAAAAAGAAAAGTTGTAAAAGTAGATGAGGAAATTGCTACAGAGAAAGCTGAAGAAGCTCAAGCATTGAAAAATGAATGTGAGAGTGACCTGGCAGAGGCGCTCCCTGTCATGGAGGCTGCAATTGGTGCTCTTGACACTTTGAAGGCAAGCTGATCCAAATTTCAGCATTTGAAAATGTTGTTTAACCCTTCCATTTACTTGGCAAAGTTTGCACTAAAATGAAAATTATTAAAGTGTTACATTTCCTCAGTTTTGGCAAAGGAGAGGCCCTGTACAGTTGTCGATCAGGATATTTCCTCTTATGTAGCCAGAACACTGGGTGGGGGGGTGTATTTAAAGAATTGTTTATTTGCAGAAAAGCCCACTCATGGGAAAAGTAATCAAAACCTGAGTTAAGCAACAATGGTATCAGCTGAATTTCCTGTTTCAGCTGAGTTAGTCTTGACCACCAGTGTAAACCAGCATTTGTTTGTGACTAAGAATTCTCTGGATCTTTGGTTTAAAAGTTTTGTCCATGTCATGACTTACATAGGATCTGAAAGCTGTAGTGTTGAGAAAGTCGTGCAGGAATTTAGCATAGTAGGAGATATTTACTAGGGGTTTAGAAGAATAGGAGATGTCTTTGAAGGCACAAAAGTGTATAAAAAATATTCTGACCTGGACTTTTAAAACATGATTTTATTTAGTAATTTGTTTACAGTTTATTAGCATTTCTTTAATATTTATTTCCCCAGCATAGGATATTAATGGATATTGTTAATTGTTATGCTGATACTATTATCCTTTCTAAAAGTCTTCTATTACCAGTTATGTTCATTGGTAGTGGTGTTATAATTCCTCTTTTTTTCTCTCAGTTCATTTAGTAAGTGGCTATTGGTCATAATTTTTTAGATGTATTTTGTATTTTAGCCTTCTGATATAGCTGTTGTCAAAACAATGAAAAATCCTCCGGCTGGTGTCAAACTTGTCATGGCTGCTGTCTGTGTCATAAGTGGAAAACAACCTGGGAAAGTTATAGATCCCCTGGGGTCTGGACGCAAGGTAAAATGGCAGACAATATCTTGAAATAAAAATGTAATCCATGTTCTTCTCAACACTTGTCCAATAAACAAGAACATTCAAGGTCCATTAAAGGAGGCAACTACTTATGACCTCTATCAATCATTTTACTGAAAACTTTCAGAATTCCTTATGCAAAGAGAACACATTTAATTTGCTTGATTTATATATTGATAATAGATAACACATCACTTCCTTGAGACACTGTTTACTTTCTGGCTTTAAATATAATTGGAAGGAAATATTCGATCTGATAGATTTTCTGCTTTATTTGCATCTTAAGGAGATACAAGGTCATTAAATGTGCAAGAATTTTAATTAGAAAAGGTTTGTAATTTTTTATTTGTGTGGTTTTTTTAAAGCCTTAAAAGGTATTTCCTGCTGTGTTTTGTAGGTTTGGGATTACTGGCCTACGAGCCTGAAACTGCTTGGCAACATCAATTTCTTAAGGGATTTGAAAAGCTTATCTGAGAACCCTATTCCAGTAAGGCTTTTTCAGTGATTTTTACCATGCTGACACTTCTTGCAGAGAGAAAAAAAAAGAAAATACTGTATTAGAGACCTCGTTTATCCAAATGAGTCAGTTTCTGTTGTCACCAAGGATCTCTAGAAGATGACAGGGTATCTATAGAATGAGTGTGGTCCTGGCAAGTGAGTCAGACTTCCTCAGAGTCAGCCTTGTACATTGAAGGTTCCCCAGGATGGTGGTCATGGCACCAAGTCTGACAGAGTTCGTGAGACTTTGGGACAACGTTCTCAGACACATGGTGTGATTTTTGGTGTTGTCCTGTGCAGAGCCAAGAGTTGGAACCAATGATCTTTGTGGGTCCCTTCCCATATTCTATAATTCTGTGAGTGGGAACACTATATATGATAATTTCTCCAAATATTCTTCCAGTCTCTGGCACTTTAAATGAAGGATCTCCAAAGCTAGATGTAGTTTCTCTGTGTTTAGGACCTTTCAGTGGATATCTTTTCTGTAATTTCTCTATTTCTCTTAAGCTCATGTAAACTTTCTGAATCAACAAGATCTTTTTACAAAGCTTCCAGAAGTCTACTTTAAGTGGTATGAAGGGCTATCTCCTTCTGTTTCTTCTGAACCTGTATCCTCTTAATCTCATTTCATATATTCTGTTTTGAGGGTTGACTGGTGGCTTTTTGTGAACATTTGATCCATGTCCAACCTTTCTATGCCTCTTTGTTTTGCTGGTTTTTCTAAATCTATTATTCAACTTTATAAACTTTTTTATAATTAACTACCCATTGGTGCCCTTTTTTAGCATCTGTTTCTAATTGCATTATTTTGACTGTATTGAATGATGACAAAATGGGTAATATTTTGTTAATTATATTGAAAGTTACACAATTAATGCAGAAATGTATGTAACTATGTAACTTTCAAATATAACCATTTCTCCCAAAGGTCTTGCTACCTGAGAGTGTGAGTCTCACAATTTGCTGAATTCATTGGAAACTTAATATGCTTTGCCCTTTATAAAACTGTCTTAAATTAATAAAAATACATTTTTATAATGATCCCCACAGCTGTATCTTGAGGAAAAATATACCAAATAATGAAATTAATGTATTTTACACAAGAGACAGTGTGAATTAAGGCTTCTATGTGACTGTAATGCTCTCAGCACTTAGGGAGTTGCCATGTGGAAGAAGTAGCAAATGCATGATTATAAAAGAGAAGGGTAGGATTAGCATGAAATCAGGAAAAAAAACAGAAATTGTGACTGGAAGATTAAAAGAAACAAATGAGCAGTGGTATCTACAACAGTTAATACTGAGAGGTTCTTTCCTATTTCATTGTGTAGAGAAATGGCAATCAATCAGTGTCATTGCAAAGTGTGAGCCACAGCCCTTGCTGAGCTCTGCTGCTTTCCTTGCCCAGGAAGCTGTCATGCAGAAGATTCGGACTGAGTACTTGACTAATCCAGAGTTTGACCCACAACTGGTGGCTAAAGCTTCCTCAGCAGCAGAGGGGTTGTGCAAATGGATTAAGGGAATGGAAGTGTTTCACAGGGTGTCTAAGGTGTGTATTTGATCCTAGTCCCTCAGCACTATGGAATCTTCCCTGTATTCACCCTGAGCATTGTATTTGATAATAAAGTTCAAAAAAATGTACTCTAAGCATTTGTCTATTGGTTGTAATTGAGTAGGAGATTGAACCCAAGAAAGAGCGTTTAAAAGAGGCCGAGGAGTCCTTGGCAAAGACAATGACACTCTTGAATCAGAAGAGGGAAGAACTTGCAGCAGTTGAAGGACGTTTGGCTGCTTTGGAACAAACCTTTGCTGAGAAGACTGAAGAAAAGGCTCGTTTAGAATTCCAGGTTGATTTGTGTGCTAAAAAACTGGAACGTGCAGAGAAGTTGATTGGAGGCCTTGGTGGAGAGAAATCAAGGTCAGGTTAAAGTTCAAATGTCAGATATAACAAGCACTGTAGAACAGAATTTGAACTTCAGTTGTGTGACCCTTTTAATGCTGTGTTTCTGTCTGAAGATTGTACTGCTTAAGAATGTCTGGGCCCTTGAAATATTCCTAATTGTTTGTAACTTATAGATAGGGACAGCAATATTGGCAGAATTGTAGATGAACAATAACAACAAAATTTGACTTTTAACATCAGTATCATTAATACGGAAGTTTCAGCACCATTTTTTTCTGTATATTATGCTTGTCATAGATGGGATAAAGCTGCAAAAGATCTACAAGAGGAATATGATAATCTGACAGGAGATGTTCTGATATCAGCTGGTATAATAGCATATCTGGGAGCTTTTACTGCTGGATTTCGACAAGAATGTACCAAAGATTGGAGCAAACTGTGCCAGGTTAGAGGGTTATCTTAGATTTAAATAATTGTTTACTTTTTTCCAGACTGCTGCAAAAGGCTTCAAAAATCCCTTGTCATTTATATAATATTAGCCTAGTAAAGCTCATTAAGGCTAATGCTGTCAATTCTGCTGATCCAAAATTCTGTAGATTCGAATTTGTTTAAACCAGTGACTTTACACTTACAGTAGCATATTAGAAATGAGAGCACATCATTGGCTTTGTAAGGCTTGATTATTACTTAAGTAAAATCTCCACATTTTCCATATTTTGCCTTTCAATGAAAGAACGAAATTTAAAATGCAGTTATGTAGAATGTAAAAAAAGATTCTGTAACTTACGCAGTCACATATTTTTATGTTAATTAATTGTTTTATTATGCTGTTTGCAAAGGGACAGTTCCACCTAGTTGTATACAAATGCCATAATTTATATATCAAGTGATTTGGAGTCGCTGATTGTGACATTAAGCAATAACAAATCAGCATTGGATTGCTGTAATGAGTTAATTGAAGATACATTGATTAGATGATTTCCAGCTGTGTCCGAGTTTCTTAAGGCAATGCATTGTCTTAAGTTTATGTAACACAACCCCCACAATTAGAATGTACCAAGACCTGCACAAATTAAGAGAGAAAATACTCAGTGGGGAAATGTAGTTAACTATTGAAACCATGGTTTTATTTTTCCCAGGATTTTTACTTACACATGACCTACTTCAGATTCATGAAAGAAAATGCACAATGTCACTTTTGATTGAAGTGGCATTTAATAAAATATGTAAAGAAGCACAGAATAAAGATAAATGGTGTTTTGTTTCTTTTTTTTAAATTTTTCTTTTTTAATTATTTTTGGGTTTTGATCTTTCCCAGGAGAAAAATATCTCTTGTTCCGAGAATTTCTCTTTGAGTAAGAATCTTGGTGACCCAATAAAAATAAGAGCCTGGAACATTGCTGGTTTGCCAAGTGATGTATTTTCTGTAGACAATGGGGTCATTGTTGACAATTCAAGACGTTGGTAAGTGACAAAAAGGTTTAATTTTCAAATCCAAACAAGTTTCCCATTTTTTTAAATAAGAAAACTAAATAGCTAGAGACAATGTAACTTGTGTATAACAATGTAATTGAAAATAGGAGTGGAATCTGTATCCCTCTCCTGTGAAATTTAAGAAGGGTAACACTTCAGAGATTTGTGTATGTAGTTGAAAGCTTTCCTTTCAGGAGATGCAGTGCTCTTGGGTAAAGTTGTTTGGGTTTTTTCCCCTTTTAATTTTTTTACTTTGTTACCCGCATAATATGTTTTAAAACTGCACAGAAATCCTTGTTCTTTACATGTTTGATGATAGGATTCAGGTTATGCAAATTACAGGGTCCAGATACCACAATCCACTTCAGGTTCTGACAGTTAGAAAGTTATCACATGAGAATTTTATGAACAGTTTTTGCAACTTTGGAAACTATTTTTACTACTACTTTTCAGATTATTATAAAACACCTATACATCCATTTTTCACTGATTTCTTAAATAACATAATCAAAATTGCATCACTTCTTCCTCAACAGCCCAACACAGAAACATGTAAAATGGTTTAAAATTTTGAAAAACTCCAGCAAGCACTGAGAACTTTCTCATATGTTCTAGGCCATTAATGATTGATCCTCAAGGTCAAGCAAATAAATGGATCAAGAATTTTGAGAAGGAAAACCGTCTGAATATTATCAAGATCAGTGACACGGATTATATGAGAACTGTGGAGAACTGCATTCAGTTTGGGACTCCACTGCTGCTGGAAAATGTTGGAGAAGAACTAGACCCATCTCTTGAACCTCTGCTGCTTAAACAAACCTTTAAACAAGGTACAGCAACAACCTCCCCCTGTCACTATAGGCGACTAAATAAAATCTGCAAAGGGATCATTGTAGATGAAATAATTTTGCCTTCTTTGTTTTTATGTGTTTTAGTCTAATACTAATATTTGCTAAACTTTGCACAAATCAAGAAAAAATTTCAAGGCATTTTGCTTAAGGCACAATATTTCTCTCTCTAAAATTCTTTTTTTCTTCTTTCAGACAGGTAATTCAAGGAAAGAGTAGCCCATAAGACCAATATTTGAGAATAATTCCACAGCTCTCTGTTACTATCTCTAGATTTGTATATGCAAATTTAAAGTACAGTAGTAATTGGATGGACCTGCTAAGAGTAAAATATGAACCCTCTGAAGTCTGTGAGAATGTTTCAGATTATCAGATTTATTTTTTTTTTTTTACTTTTCAGTAAATTTGTCATTGACAAGGAGTTTGCTTTTACTGAATGAAAAAAGGTTTGTTTTCTTTTCCTGCAAATAATTGGAGTAGATAAGTTTTCTTAACATTTCTCCTCTTAACTTTAGGAGGCATGGAGTGTATCAGGCTTGGTGAAAGCATTATTGAGTATTCCAGTGATTTCAAGTTTTTTATTACCACAAAACTAAGAAATCCACATTATATGCCTGAGCTTGCCACAAAAGTTTTATTACTCAATTTTATGATAACACCAGAGGGACTTGAAGACCAATTGCTGGGTATTGTCGTGGCAGAAGAGAGGTAAGTCTTTCTCTATGGCAAACAACCATTAAATTTTTTTATGTCATAATTCCAAGGATATGAGAGATTAATTTGTTGTATAGCAAAATGAATGTCACATAGTGTAAATGTTTCTCAGTAACAGCTTTAAAAAAATATAAAAGTTTGCTTTGGAACCAGATTGTCATGTTTACTGTGGGGTAAGTGTCCACAAGTTAATATAGCAGCTGTGAAATCACTGGCTTTTCAGGACAATTTTCTCCTGAAATAGTCCTTGAATATTAGAAAACTCTTTAAACATTATTTGAAGTTGAAATCTTTGTTGTTATTTTTGCAATGTGACTGAGCTGCCAAACAAGGTTGCAGAATATGATTATTTCACTTTAATTTTGTATGAAATGAATTCAAAATACCTCTGAAACTATGAAATTATGGGTCATATCAGAACCTTCACAGAAATACAGAGAAGGTATCTGTGTTGTACTGACATGTCTGTGCAATTGGGCTAAACTCTGTTTGCTTAAAAAAGTATTTCCAGCAGTAAACTGGTTCTGCATATTGCAGGGTGTTTTTTCAGGAAGCAGGGATACAATCAAGTAGGATGAACTGTCGTTTGCAAAATGCTGAGATGCTAAAGATTAGACCATTGTTACCAAATGCTGAATGGAAGTAAATCTAAACTCACAATTCTAAATTGATGTTGAGCAGCAAAATTCTGTTGAAACTGAAGAGAACATTCATAAATACTTACTGTAGGATGAGAGTAATTTTCATGCACTTCTTATGCAGTCAGTGAAGATAAGCATTGACTGATATTGTTGTTTGTGTTTTTCTTCATTAGGCCAGATTTAGAAGAGGAAAGAAATGCTCTCATCCTTCAGTCTGCAGCCAATAAAAAGAATCTAAAAGAAATTGAGAAGAAAATTTTAGAAACTTTACATTCTTCCGAAGGGGATATTCTGGAAGATGAAACTGCCATCCAGGTCTTGGATTCTGCTAAAATAATGGCTAATGAGATCACAAAAAAGCAGCAGGTAGAGAGAGTGCAGTACTTAGAAATTAAATGTTAAATTGGTAGCTGGCACAAGGAGCAATTCTGTTCTTGTGAAATGTGAAGAGAAATAAAATTGGATCCGTTCTAGAATCTTCACTGGTAGATTATTCAGTCTTTAATTTAAAATGTTTTAAAGCATCTTTCTGTAAGAACTCAGTGAAAATTATTAAATTCTGAAGTTAAAGTAACATGTTAAGATCAAGGAAGGAACTACTTTTTTAAAACAAAAAAGTATTCAAAGAGACTAATATAAGTAAAATCAGACTCCTCAGACTAAATCAGACATAGATATGCAAGATTCTTTTATTATTCTTAATGCATAAATTACCAGCTGAAGTCAGTGAGAGCTTAATAATATTTGTGAGAGAAAAAGGATATTTTTCTTTACATTTTTTACTTAGTATAGACTTAACAGAAATCAAATATTAGTGTTTTCTTTAAGCTCATGTTTGTTTTACTGATATTTTTATTGACTACCAAATGTAATCTCAGAATCTGTCTGATGGTCAAATTTTGAGACACCTTTTTATGTTCAAAGTATTTTTGTATGAAGCTGATTTATAGTAGAATAGGTGAAATTTAAATATATATTAAATGTATTTAAATACAGAATTTAGATACAATCAGTCATACTTTTAAATGTTGGAGACAGATTGATACTTTTCATACATGGAAAATGTTGTTCTTCCTTTGTTTTCATTATTGCACCCTATTGTACATACAGTCAGTTCTGTGGTAGGGCCAAGTCCTCATTTTACCCCGTGTGCTCCTCACCTACTGTGATGGTACCTTCTGGAACACAAAAATTGCCTTACTCTGGTGTTACAAATTGCTGCATAGAACTATTTTAGTCACGTTGTAAGTAGTAATATTTTTGTACAAAGACTACGGAAAGCTGTTCTTTCCCCACTGCTGTTGATGTGTAGGTTGCAGAGAAGACAGAGCTGAAAATCGCCGAGTCGCGGGAGGCGTATCGGCCCGTGGCCCAGCACTCGGCTGTGCTGTTCTTCAGCATTGCAGACCTGGCAAACATCGACCCCATGTACCAGTACTCCCTGAGCTGGTTTGTCAGCCTCTTCATCAGCTCCATTCATGACAGGTAGAGTCCTTCTGCTGGAAAATAAGCTGTTTGCATTCTCTTCTTATGAATAGTTCTCTCCATTTTGAAACCATTTGTCTCCTTAAATGCAGGCTTTTGAAGCAAATCTGATTTGTTAATGAAATAGATGCACTCTTTAGTTAGTGTTTAGTTACTGTTTAAGTAAGCATGTGCTATTTGAAGTATTTTTAAGAACACAGAAAGGGTGGAGCCTGATTCTGGTCTAGGCTCCATTATGAACACTGAATGCCACCACTTAACTGTGGCAAACTGATTTCAGTTCATTGTATTGCTTGGAACTTTAAAAAGTGCTGTAAGACTTGGAGTGTAATTGGAATTTTGGGGAAATTGGCATCTAAGTCCCTGGTGGAGCACATGTCTAATATAAGTCCTCTGCAACTGCAAAATAAATTGAGATTTCTTAACTGATTTCCTAAGGTATTCAGTTTGAAGTCTCAGTTTCTCACTTCTTTTCTTTGTAGTAATAAATCGAAAATTCTGAAGAAGCGACTTCAGTACCTAAATGACCACTTCACCTACAATTTGTATTGCCAAGTGTGTCGTTCCCTGTTTGAAACGGACAAGCTGCTCTTCTCATTTTTGCTGTGCTGTAATCTGCTCATGTAAGTTCAGTTTTGTGACATCTCTTAACAGAGAACGGGTTGCCCGAGGCAGTGATTTAAAAGCTGTGTAGATATGGCCCTGAGGGACATGGATGAGTGGTGGCTTGGCAGTGCTGGGGGAACAGTTGGACTCAATGATCTGAAAGGTCTTTTCCAACCTAAATTAATCTTTATTCTAAGACTTATGTCTTGAAAGCATAACTACAGTCTTAATCAGTAATTTTTACCATACAGTTTTTTAACCACATAGAATACTGAGATCTGATCTCAGCTGTTACTGCAGTAGAAGCATTACTAAGTGGCAGTGAAGAGTAAATGATTTTAAGCAACTGTTTATAGTATGTGAAATTGTATCTTGATTACTGAATATTATCTGTCTTTTTTTTAATATAGTGCTAATAATGAAATGGAACGTCAAGAGTTCATGTTCTTACTAACTGGGGGTGTGGGTCTCAAGAATGAGTACCAGAATCCAGATCCATCTTGGCTATCAGATAAGAGCTGGGATGAATTATGTCGTGCAAGTGAAATGCCAGCTTTTGAAAGGCTGAGGTATAGTAAAATATTGATGTGAATTGGCCTTGATTGGTTTTGACCAACACATATTTAACATCCTGCAAGAAATGTTTGCTATCCCAATACCAGTAGAATAAAACCAGCCCCTTTTTTCCTCATTGCATTTGCTTCACTTATTTCAGTCAGTCAGATCATTAATTATAATATTATTTAATAAAACTATTTTTCTAAATTATTTGAGACATGGCCTAAAGAAACATTTCTTTTGGAATGTCTCAATGGTAGAGAAACAGTGTTTTAAGAGATCAGTGAAAGCCAGAGGAAGTATACCTAGCAGAATTACAGGGCAGTTCTGGGGAAGTTTTTCTGGTAAAATCTAATCTCCTGAAATCAGTAGGATTTCACCCTGGGTTTAAATAGAATTTAACACTAAATTCTGGAGCCAGCATGGCTGTACAAGTCTTGTGTATAAATAGCATTTGGATCTGAGTGCAGAAACACTGCTCTGTTAGAAGAAATTGTTTAAGGCTGTTCGGTATTTCGGTCCCTTTGGAGTTTTAGTAACAATGTGGGGGATGATCCAACCTTTAAATAGTCTGAGAATTGTCCTGTTGCAGAGGATGTGCTCTGCCTGTTGTGTAAAGGAAAATAATTTTTTTTCCCTAGTTGCATTTCCTGGTAATTTTCTTCAGTGTGGTGTTTTCCTGAAATACTGTAGGCAGAAAATTGCCCCAGACTTACGAAGGTCCAAGCAGTGCTGGCCAGAGGAACAGACAGAACTTCTTGTCAACTCAGAACCTTTGAGGTGGAGTCTGTCTGCAGCTGCATGGTGGGAAGAGATTTTTCACTGATCAGCATGGAGGGACTCAGCTGTGGGATTATTTTTTGATGTATATGTGGAGTGGCTTCTATGACAACACAATGTGATTGGCCTTTGATAAACATCAAAAAGCAAACTCCAGGTATTTACAGTAATTTTAAGTGGTTGGTTTGTTTGTTTTTTCTCTAGGAGTCACGTCTCTGAAAATACAGGGAAATGGCAAAAAATGTATGACAGCAAAGAGCCTCAAAGCTTTCCATTACCAGAAGAATGGAATAATACATTAACTGAACTACAGAAGGTTATAATTCTTCGGTGCTTAAGACCAGACAAGGTAAAATGATCTGTCACTGAGTGTTTGTAGACTGTTCCATGCCTTGTAGCATTGTTTGCACTGGCTGTTACAGTATCTAATCTGTTCTTCATCATATTTTCTTAGGAAAATAGATGCTATTCTGATTTTTTACGTGAGCAATAAAAACACCACAAGCATCAGCTGAGATCTTTTGTCTGATGTGATTTAATCTATGTTTATATTAATGGTATGCATTTGCTTTTTTTTTACCAGATTGGTCCAGCTATAACAACATTTGTTACAGATAAACTGGGGAAGAAGTTTGTAGAGCCACCACCTTTTGATCTATCAAAAAGTTACTTAGATTCCAATTGTACTGTCCCCTTAATATTTGTGCTATCTCCAGGAGCAGATCCCATGTCTAGTAAGTATACACAGAAATTAAAAAATTAAAGTGTAGCACAGCTTTTCAGGTTAGGGACCTGAAATTCCACTTCAAGACATAATGAGGATTATTTTGCACTTTCTGCAAGTAGAATTGAGTGCATCATGTCACACTGGTAAAATTCTGTGCTCCTAAATAGGAATTTGTGTGTACATGTAAACAAAATCATAACAGAAGTTTTTAAATAAATTTTTTCTGACAAAACTTCTTTTTCATGAAGAAATGCTAAAATCTTACACTTTCTGTTCAAGGCCTCCTGAAACTGGCAAATGACAGAAACATGGTAGGGGACAAGTTTCAGTCCATCTCATTAGGACAAGGACAAGGACCTATAGCTACAAAAATGATTGAAACAGGAATGGAGGAAGGAACGTGGGTTTGTTTACAAAATTGTCATTTAGCTGTTTCCTGGATGCCTATGCTGGAGAAAATATGTGAGGATCTTAACGATGAAAAATGTCACCCAGACTTCAGACTTTGGCTTACAAGTTACCCTTCACCAAAGGTGTGTACTTGGGGAATGGAAAAGTTGATGGCATTTTTAGGGAATATTTATATACCTGAAAGAGTTGATAAAGTACAACTTCTCTGAAAAACAATGAGGCTTTTAATAGATAATTTAATCAAGAAAGGACATTTTAAATATAAACATAAAAATATCAAGTTTCCTTTGTGATATTTTGATATTGTGATATGTGATATTTTGGATACTACTGAATGGAACTGCAGTCTATCAGCATATAAGAAGTTTTTGTTTCATATAAATTCAAAAATTTAATCTTGTATTTTATTTGTGATTTGTTGAATATAAAGAAAACATTTTAAAATAAAAGTTTGTTATTTACAGCAAGGTCTTACTTTCTTGATGCCTTTGGAGACTTTTTTATAAGCTGTTGATCTTTAAAATGTAATTTCTTTCAGATAATTGTTTATGTAACAAACACAGAATAATAATATATTGTTAGTATGACATCTGTTCCACACTTTCTGAATGCAGATTTGCTGGTTGTTATTTCTAGTTTCCAGTAAGTGTTCTGCAGAATGGAGTGAAGATGACAAATGAACCTCCTACTGGTCTCCGGTTAAATCTACTTCAGTCATTTCTTTCTGATCCCATTTCTGATCCTGAATTCTTCTCTGGGTGCCCTGGAAAGGAGCTGGTAACGTGCCCATCTCTCAAGAAATTTTTGGATTTTTTTTTTTTAATATTAATATATTGATTTCTGTCCAGTGAATGTTATAAGTCAATTTTTTTACTATGGTTGTGTGTTTAAGTTTTGCAGGGATAAAGATGATTAGTTAAAAATTACCTCTGCCAGCAAATTGCACTTGGCAATATTTAAAATGGTTTCTTAGGCTTTATTAAATTAGTTACATGTTACACACACATAGTACAATGTACATTGTAAGAAAGGTGTATCTATCGTTATTGAGATGGGAAGCACTGAGGAGATCTTTTCTTGCTACCAGGGACCAAGTGCCTGTCTGTCCTATGAGTACCTGATGAACCACTTAGCTAATCATACCTGTGAAGGAAGTGAAAAACAGTGGGATTAGTCAGAGATATGAGTTACCAATATACATAGGTGTGACTGCATCTAAGGACTTGCATTAAAAAATACATCTGTATTTCATGTTTAATGAGCCTTAAAAATAAATACCTGGTGCTATTTGAATTCTTATGAGGTCAGTTGCCCTTTACATGGAAGAATGTAGTGGCACTTGGGGAACTACCTAGATGTGCTTGGATCAGTGGCAGCTATGAATGTGCATGTTCCCAAGGCAAATAACAACAGTGTACTTAATGTGGCCCGTGGTTGTACCCAGATGCAGAGTGATAATCAAATGGTGCTCTCTGTCTGGGGTACAAGCCAGCAGGAGGGTATAGACTAGTTAATAGTTAATAATAACTGGTTTATAATGCCTTTTGCTTTTGCATTTTTCATTTCTCAAAGATATGGGAGAAACTGCTCTTTGGAGTTTGTTTTTTCCACGCTCTTGTTCAGGAGAGAAGAAAGTTTGGGCCTCTTGGTTGGAATATACCCTATGGATTTAATGAATCAGACTTACGGATCAGTATCAGACANCACCTTTTCTCCCAGTGGCAACTATTACGCTCCACCAAAAGGCACATATGAGGAATACATTGAGTTTATTAAGGTAAAAAGTAGCATTAAATTTTGAACTGTTAAAANAGCTTGTGAAGCACATCTTGTAGTCAAAAGGTACTCTGAAGTTACATCAAATGTTCATGGATATACATGACTTCAGCTATAAAGGCAAGGAATGTTAATCATATTCTAAATATTTTCAAAATTACAAATGAAATGAAAGATTTGTTCTTCATGAGATTTAGAGTCCTGTAGATGTATGGAATATAATAAGTGTATATGAGCATTATAAAAGTTAAAATGTCACATATGAGAGCTTACTGTGTTCAATTAGCACCATGTCACCTATTATGGTGGTTAATAGGAGGAAATTTATTTTTACATATATACTGTTAGTTAACAGAACCTCAGACTATTGTCTTTCCCCAAGATGAAATGGTTAATACTACTTGACCTTGTGTCTTCTGTAGGCACTAAGTAGACAAGTTAGGAGAGTTAAAACTGAGTTACAGAAGTTAAAGCTGAACAGCTGTAAAAATTGCCAAGAAGTTAATGAAAGAGATCGGTAGGTGCTGAAGACTGGAAGAAAAATTAAGTTAAATGAACATTTGTTTATGACACACAAAAGTGTCCATCTAGAAAGTTTAGACTGGAGAAACCATCCACATATAAATAATTCAGGAATTACTTGGATGACTGAGTAATTTTGATATTCATGAGAGGTTTTTACTATTAACTCCCCTTTATTTTAAACAGTAATTTTTACCTTAAAAAAAAAAGAATTTCAGAATTTGAATTTCCAACAACTAAGGAGAAAACTCCATAAACTGTAGTTCTGCACATGCTATAGCTTCCAGCCTTTTAGTCTGTTGGGCCACACTGTTGTTCTGCAGATATTGGAAGTCTCTAGAATCACTGGTGTCTCCTGTTGCAGTTATTCATCAATGAATACAGCCACGTTCCTTTTGAAGCTGTCTCTTACCTGACTGGTGAGTGCAACTATGGAGGCCGAGTGACAGATGACTGGGACAGACGTCTGCTGCTGACAATGCTGGATGACTTCTATAATCCAGATATCATTGAAAATCCTCGTTACACCTTTTCTCCCAGTGGCAACTATTACGCTCCACCAAAAGGCACATATGAGGAATACATTGAGTTTATTAAGGTAAAAAGTAGCATTAAATTTTGAACTGTTAAAAAAATGAATGAAGCACTAAGAAAGAGCTGCTGAAAGGCTTCTCTGCCTTAAAAAGGTGGTTTTGCAGCACATTAAATTGTGTGCTTGGCTTCTTGCCTAACATCCCTGTATGATCCTTGCCATGATCTAGAATGTTTCTGAGAGGGAATCAATAAATGGATAGGAAGATCTATAGCATAGATAACTGAGAATTCCTTGGAAATGGCTATCTGTATGAGAGGTGGTGGCTCTATCACCAGTGTCTGAAAATACCTGCCACCATGGTCCTTATCCACCTGCAATTAAGTCAGTGGCAGTTTTTCACTTGACTTCTTAAAGAATCTTGGTTCTAATTCCTAGTATACTGCTTTTTCTCATGCAGGTGTTTATTATTTTGTCCTAGAGTCTTCCCTTTAGTCAGCAACCAGAGGTATTTGGCTTGCATGAAAATGTGGATATTGCAAAAGATCTTCAGGAAACTAAGACCCTCTTTGAGTCTCTGCTTTTAACGCAAGGTGGAGGCACTCAGGGAACTTCTGGGGGAGGTGACAGCACTCTTTATGCAATTGCAGATGATATTCTCAGCAAGGTATTGTATTATACAGATGACTTCAGTTTATCTTTTTACAAAGCAGAAACTAGAATCTTCAGGGTCAAATAGATTTTAATTAAAAAAAATAATTGAAACCTATTCATAACTTTTCATGATATTAAAAATTCTAGGTGATTTTTAAAAGATGAGCATTAAAAACCCCATAATTTTTATTTGGATTGAACTACTGAATACTGTATTGATAACGTACTAATCAGAAAGTTTAGTGGTATCTATTACTCTGTGAATTTTCATATTTGCATACCTCTAGTGTAAAACCAATGCCTAATGATACATGGAATGATTTCCAAATACGTTGTCATTTACAGCTTCCAAATGATTTTGACATTGAAAGTTGCCTAACAAAATATCCTGTGAGATATGAAGAAAGTATGAACACTGTGCTAGTGCAAGAAATGGAAAGATTTAACAAGTAAGGATGTTCTATGTTAATAAATGTACAAGCTATACAAATTATATAGATTATTCCATAATACCTATTTTTCATTTCTTTCCTGTGGCATTGTCATGTTTTACATATCATGCAAAACATGTGAAATTTTTTTTTTTCTAATTCTAGTTTAATCCGGACTATTCGTATTACACTAATTAACCTGAAGAAAGCCATTAAAGGACTGGTTGTTATGGATGCTGAACTGGAGGCTCTGTCTGGCAGTCTCCTTGTTGGAAAGGTTCCCGAGAAGTGGGCACAACATTCATACCCAAGTCTAAAACCATTAGGGAGCTACATTGTAGATTTGCTAGCAAGGCTGAAGTTTTTACAGGTAATGTACAAGAGACAGTGCTGTCAATTAGTTAATCTACCTTTTCATATAGTTTATCCTTTACATTAAAGGATTATTGGGAAAGGAGTGATAGGCTTTGTTTAGATTTTCTGACTATAGTTATGTAGAAAATTATCAAAGAGTGTGGGATTTCTCTCCTGACTATCCCTTTCCTCTTTCCAGGACTGGTATGAATTAGGGAAGCCTGCTGTTTTTTGGCTGTCAGGATTC
>WEIV01014810.1:36775-72458 GCA_013390005.1 Calyptomena viridis | reverse complement strand
GTAATGAATTATCCAACTTCAAATGTGTTCTGCTTTTCTGTATTTCAGCCTCCCGTGCCATTACATGGGAACAGACCACTCTAAAAGGGGAAACACCTCTCTTGGTGGCAGTAAGAAATTGTTTTGTGGACAATGTCTGCTTTCTCCTGATGAATGGCTGCAATCCCAACGTTAAGAATGAAGAGGGAGATTCTCCTTTAGTTATAGGTGAATACTGTTTTTAGGGGTGGAGAGGTGAGGGAATTAGGTGAGGTTATGTTTACACATTATAGGTTTCAATTTGACTTATTTGTCCTCAAATCAATGTCTAAAATAGTTTTCTATAAGGAGAAAAAAATTTTAAACTCAGCATTGAATGTGTCTGTCCTTGTCTCTTCTTCTTAGATAATATCAAGGCTTTAAATGGGTTGTCACTTCTAAGTGAGGGTCTGTCACCATGAAGTTCTTAGCATTGACTGAGACAAACTAACTGAGACAAGTTAAATATCTTTTCACAAAGTCTGATCCAGTGCAGGGAGCTCCAGATGCCTGCCATCTTTCATTCCTCAGTTGCAAAGAGTTTGAAGTTCAGGTTGAACATATATTTTTCCCTCAAAGAATCAATTAGCTTTCTCCATGAAGTGCAGAGTGTCATCCTCTGCTTTCCTTGGCATAATTTATGTAGTGGTGCCAGGTAACCAGGTCCTTTTCATGTTATTACTGCCCTTCATGTCTGCAAGCATAATGCATTCCTATTCTCTACCCTCATGGTATTTCTTCCATTGCATCAGCCTCTCTTTCTCCAAAATCCATGGTAATTGGTTTGGATTTTCAAAAATTATAGCAAACCAGCCTGATTTATCTGCAGTATGTAGAATGCAAAACAGTGGGCCTAATTAGACCCTGCTGGCATTAATCTAAGGATGACAAGTGAGGAAGCCAGGCCAAAATTCTTGGCTCACTTCTCTTTATGTTTTTTTAAATTGAGAAATAAGGTCCCATACCCAGGATTGCTCTTTGTGTGAATGCCACTTTAATTTTATCATGCACAAGAACTGTAGTTCTTGATTTGTAAAGAACTGTATTTTGCCAAAATGTTTTTCAAAAGTGTTCTGTGTTCATTTTCTTTGCTTCCCTCAGTTTGGGCTATGATGCCATCACTCTCACTGAATCCTAGCCAAAGAAAGGAAAATGTGGTCTCATTATCTGAGTTCTAGAAGTGCACTGTAAGTTTCTTGGATAACTTGTACATTTTTCAGTATAAAAAGGGTGTTTTTTTCAAAACTATTGTTAAAGGAAAAGAGCCTATCAACCACCTGTAGGACCCCCAGTCTATCCATGTGAAATGGCTGAAGCTTCAAGTCAGGGCCACCTGCTTACAAAAGAAGTAGAGAATTCTTAGATACTCTGGAAGTGCACAGTATTAAAATGCACCATCCCCCAAGAAGGGGATGTGTGGGATTTATCTAAAGCTGCCATGTAGGTTCCAGATAACAGGACAGCACAGCTTCTATCACAGTATGCTGTCACTGGTATTTCAAGCAGCTGTGGCATATGAAGCTTCTCAGCCTAATCTGTCTTGATGAAGGACACTTGCTACCCTGCACAGTCTAGAAGATCAAAGAAGAGAAGGAGGGAAAGGTGTTGCCTGTTCACTCCATATACTGGAGCCAATGCAAATTTCTCTTTTAAGGTTCTTACTGATTTAACAGTTCAGGCTTATTAACCTAAGAAGGCATATGACACAGTCATTTTAAACGTTAGTTCATATTGTGGTAACTGCTTATGAAGATAAAAAGAGCTCTGCTGGCAGCTCCTGACTGCACCAAGGCCCTGGATGTGGCCTCCATCTAGTGGCAAGGAAAGCTGTGTTCTGTTCCATTACCAAACACAACAGAGGATTACAGAGAGAGAAGGAGATTACCATAAAATGATTCATTGGTATAGTTAGTGCTGTCCTGGAACAGTCTTGATGGTAAGTTAAACCTTTCAGTGCAGGGTGACATTTCTCAGTGTATAAACAGCCCTGCCAGGAACAGCTTTTCTAGGCCACCATGTAACAGAAGCTGTGGTGCATAGAATATCATCGAATAACCTTCTGTCTGATGCTTTGCTTATTTTCTTACAGCAATTAAACATGATTCCTATGAGATTGCCTCCTTGTTGATAAGATCTGGTGCCAAAGTGAATTTGCAGTGTGTCCACAAGAGAACAGCTTTACATGAGGCAGCCAGACTGGGCAGGAAGGATCTGGTAAAGCTTCTCCTTCATTCTGGAGCAGATCCTGACCCCCGCAGTGGATATGGGCTCACACCTCTAGCACTGGCTGCACAGATGGGACATACAGAAATTATGGAGCTCTTACTGCAAAAAGGTAAGACTTTACTATACTGGATCTTACAGGAAGAGAAGGCTCAGGAAGGGGCTCACCAGTGCTATAAATGTCTGATGAGATGGTGTACAGGATGCAGAGCCAGATTCTTCTCAGTGATGCCCATAAGAGGAGAAGAGGCAATGGACACCAATTAAAACCTAGCAAATTCTGTCTTCTCTGTGAGGGTGGCTAAACATTGGGACAGGTCACTTGGATTTGTGGAACCTCCTTCCTTGGAGATACTGAAAACCTGAGTGGATGCTATTCTGGGAAACCTGCTGTAGCTGGCCCTGCTTGAGCACAGGGCTTCAGAAACCTTTCCAACCACTCTGTGGTTGTTTCTAATAACATGTAGCTTCAGTGGTGGTGTTCTTCAAGTGAACAGCAATTAGGAGCCACATGTGTAGTGCTGAAATGTTTAAAGCCCAAATGGGACAAAGTGAATTCTCATCTCAACAGAGAAGATAATTCCTGAATGCAGAGGCAAAAAATTGTTCTTCTCTCAGCACCCATATACACATATATACTCTCCCTCTAGGCTAAAGTATTTAATCTGTTTACATACATTTTTATTAGTATTCTGCAAGTTCTGTGGTTGGATTTAAACTGAATATTGTAAGCTACACCTTCAGAAATAGCAGCAGAAGTAACTTGCCTTACTAAAGAAAATTAAATGCTATCTACACTAAGAGGGTTGTCATGATGTAATTAAGTGAAGGCCTGATAAAGATCATGTTTTATAATACTAAAATAATATATTCGTATTTTTGTATTTGTAATTGTTTTTAAATGCTATATTGTTTTCTCATGCAGACGGGTCACCTTAAGGGAAGTGTGACAAGACTTTTATTGTGGGGAATTTTACATGATGGTTCAGCAGCACTGGAACTGGATTGCATGAACTGTTTGGATACTGGTTTCTCTTATATTTATAGTTACATCTGTCTGATCTTTGTAAAGTAAAAAGAATTGAAGTGCATTGTATGTAAGCCATAAAGCACTTGTTTGGATGAATAAGAACCAAAGCCCTTGCTGGCCCAGTTCTAGCAGCAATTCTTATGGTGTGATTGTGTTCAAAGCAGTTTGGACCTTCCTGTTCCCAGGATCACATAGACACATCTCAAATCAAGAATCCAACTGCCCACATAGCTTTTATTTGGTGAAGAATAGAATTCACAATAGCCTGTCACTGGAGGGTTGGAGATATTAGTTACCAATGGATACTGACTACTGTGAAAATCCTTGCTGCTTTTTTCCAGGTGCTGATGTTCTTTCACAGGCAATGGATTGTGCTTCTGTATTATTTGAAGCAGCAGGAGGAGGAAATCCAGATTCTGTGAGTCTTTTACTAGAATATGGGGCTGATGCCAATGTACCAAAGCACTCGGGTCATTTGCCAATCCACAGAGCTGCATATAGAGGACACTTTCTGTGAGTTAATATACTTAAAAATCAAGTAATACTGAGACCAGAAATATTAATTTTGCTAATTCTGCCTTATTCAAAGCAGGCAGCAAATCTGTAGTTTTGTACAAGGAATTGTTTTTGATTGTGTAAATATGACTCTTCTGTGTCTGAATGTGAGAAATCAGTCGGGATAAAATCTTCATCATTTTAGCATGAACATTCTAATCTCTGTAGTATTTCCCCACTGGTCATTAATAATACTGTCCAGTTTGATGTTGAGGTTCTTGGGACGCTCTCATTCTCTTTAGGTCAGTGTCTCATTTCCACTCCATCACAGGAAGGTAAATATACTAAATAGGCAAATAGACTTAGGGAATAAGGGCTATCCCTATTTTAAATACAGTAAGGTTACTGAAAGATACTTTAGCTAAAATCACAATGAGAAAGTGAGAAACAAGAATCTAAGGATTAATTCCTATGTTAATACTTTAAATTTATTAATTTAAACATAAATGTATATATTACATTTTAGATTATATATATTCATGTTAAAATCTAGTATATTCTATTAGTTCCCTAATTCCTACAGGTTAAGCAACAACAATGTGCTCTTCACATTTAGGAAAAGTTTCTATTGAGAAGGAATCCTCTAGCAAGGAATGGCGTTGTTAATGAATACATATATTTTATATATTATATATATGAATATATATAATAGAATAATATAGTATAACAGAATAATATTTTATGTGTAGTAAGGATAAAGTCAGTATCTGTTGCTGGCTAACAATTTAATTGTTAGCAATTCAAGTCAATGCACACCAAGGTACTGACTTAGTAGATGAAGATGATTTTTACAGTCATGATGAATTCTGAAGCCCAGCAAGAGAGAAATTCAAAGATGAGTTAGGTGAACCAATATGTGTAAGATTCTGAGATTCTTGTTTTAATTTTTCAGAGCCCTAAAATATTTAGTTCCAGTTACTGACTTTGGTGCCATAAAAGAAAGTGGGATAAGCCCAGTTCACTCAGCAGCAGCAGGAGCACATCCTCAGTGCCTTGAGTTTCTCCTCAAGTCTGGATTTGATGCCAATTTTATGCTGGATCAGAGAGTTCGCAAAGGCTACGATGACCACAGGAAATCAGCCCTGTACTTTGCTGTTTCCAACGGGGATATCTGTTCCACACGGCTGCTGCTGGACGCTGGAGCCCTGACAAACCAAGATCCCATCAACTGTCTCCAAATAGCCTTGAGAATGGGCAACTACGAGTTAATGAGTCTGCTGCTCCGACACGGGGCCAATGTCAATTACTTTTGCAGAGTGAATACCACACACTTCCCCTCAGCCCTGCAGTACGCGCTCAAAGATGAAGTCATGTTGCGGATGCTGCTGAACTACGGCTACGACGTGCAGCGCTGCTTCGACTGCCCGCGGGGGAACGGCTCCCACGCCCAGTATGTGACCGACGGCTGGACTTCCACCGTAATCAAAGACACAATGGTACGTCTGTCACACGGCGTCGGGTGCTGGCTTACTAGCACTATCCCTCCTAAAACTAAACAAAAAGGTACTTAATGCAGTGTCAGGAAAGAAGGTGTTGAAACCGTAAGACAGTTTACACATAAAGATAGGAATAGACAAGGCTTTAAACTTAATAGATGTTGCCATGAGGCCTGGTTCATGACAGCAAATGATTGCAAACTGTATTTCTGGATTGTGAAAATATAGCTAATGATATGCTGATGATCAGTATGGTCCAGGACGGTCTTGTCCATGCTGTGAAAGCACAGACTTGCAGGTGGGCTCACTGTGTTGTCCTGTACCATGAGAGCAATACTGAAAGGCTGTTAGGAGTGCCCCGGGGGCTGGCAGAATTTAACAAACCTCGACCAATCTAAGGAGGTTTCTAGCGACACACCCATCAGTGTCACTGTTTTGCAGTTTGTAAAGTCCACTTGAACCCAGTGAACACTTCTTTAACCTAAAGACAAGGGGGTGAGGTGTGCACTGGGCTGGTGAATCCCCCTCTTCAGCACTCTGGGACACAAGCCTAAATTTCACTTAGGGAGTTGTAGCACTTCTTTTTAAGCACTTAGTTACCCAATATACAGCTATTTAAGTTTATTTTTGGATCTAGTACAAAATAACCATCTCTCAGATTTTCAGATTCTCCTAGTGAGGCTTAATGCAAGCTGTGACAATCTCTAACGCCCCTTGACTGATGGAACACTTGTTCTTCCTTGGATTCTGCTCAAATTATTCAGTTGCTCTTGTCCTGCTTAGGCAGAAGTCATTTACTGCAGTATTGAATATTATCCTGTTAAACATTTTGTTTCCATCAGTTCTGTGAAGTGATAACCTTGTCATGGTTGAAGCATGTGTCTGGGAAAGTAGTGCGAGTATTGTTGGATTATGTTGATCACGTTAAGATCTGCTGGAAGCTTGAAGCAGTTCTCAAAGAACAGGAACTCTGGCCAGACATTAATTTCATTTTAAGTAAGTATCTGTTTACATTTGAAATGAAAACATGCTGCTTTGGGATTGGGGCCTTTTTTGCTGCTAGTACTTTAGTTTTCATTCTCCTGTCTAGCAAATCCTCNTGTCTCATTTCCACTCCATCACAGGAAGGTAAATATACTAAATAGGCAAATAGACTTAGGGAATAAGGGCTATCCCTATTTTAAATACAGTAAGGTTACTGAAAGATACTTTAGCTAAAATCACAATGAGAAAGTGAGAAACAAGAATCTAAGGATTAATTCCTATGTTAATACTTTATTAATTTAAACATAAATGTATATATTACATTTTAGATTATATATATTCATGCTAAAATATAGTATATTCTATTAATTCCCTAATTCCTACAGGTTAAGCAACAACACTGTGCTCTTCACATTTAGGAAAAGTTTCTATTGAGAAGGAATCCTCTAGCAAGGAATGGCGTTGTTAATGNGAGTTAATGAGTCTGCTGCTCCGACACGGGGCCAATGTCAATTACTTTTGCAGAGTGAATACCACACACTTCCCCTCAGCCCTGCAGTACGCGCTCAAAGATGAAGTCATGTTACGGATGCTGCTGAACTACGGCTACGACGTGCAGCGCTGCTTCGACTGCCCGCGGGGGAACGGCTCCCACGCCCAGTATGTGACCGACGGCTGGACTTCCACTGTTATCAAAGACACAATGGTACGTCTGTCACACGGCGTCGGGTGCTGGCTTACTAGCACTATCCCTCCTAAAACTAAACAAAAAGGTACTTAATGCAGTGTCAGGAAAGAAGGTGTTGAAACCGTAAGACAGTTTACACATAAAGATAGGAATAGACAAGGCTTTAAACTTAATAGATGTTGCCATGAGGCCTGGTTCATGACAGCAAATGATTGCAAACTGTATTTCTGGATTGTGAAAATATAGCTAATGATATGCTGATGATCAGTATGGTCCAGGACGGTCTTGTCCATGCTGTGAAAGCACAGACTTGCAGGCGGGCTCACTGTGTTGTCCTGTACCATGAGAGCAATACTGAAAGGCTGTTAGGAGTGCCCCGGGAGCTGGCAGAATTTAACAAACCTCGACCAATCTAAGGAGGTTTCTAGCGACACACCCATCAGTGTCACTGTTTTGCAGTTTGTAAAGTCCACTTGAACCCAGTGAACACTTCTTTAACCTAAAGACAAGGGGGTGAGGTGTGCACTGGGCTGGTGAATCCCCCTCTTCAGCACTCTGGGACACAAGCCTAAATTTCACTTAGGGAGTTGTAGCACTTCTTTTTAAGCACTTAGTTACCCAATATACAGCTATTTAAGTTTATTTTTGGATCTAGTACAAAATAACCATCTCTCAGATTTTCAGATTCTCCTAGTGAGGCTTAATGCAAGCTGTGACAATCTCTAACGCCCCTTGACTGATGGAACACTTGTTCTTCCTTGGATTCTGCTCAAATTATTCAGTTGCTCTTGTCCTGCTTAGGCAGAAGTCATTTACTGCAGTATTGAATATTATCCTGTTAAACATTTTGTTTCCATCAGTTCTGTGAAGTGATAACCTTGTCATGGTTGAAGCATGTGTCTGGGAAAGTAGTGCGAGTATTGTTGGATTATGTTGATCACGTTAAGATCTGCTGGAAGCTTGAAGCAGTTCTCAAAGAACAGGAACTCTGGCCAGACATTAATTTCATTTTAAGTAAGTATCTGTTTACATTTGAAATGAAAACATGCTGCTTTGGGATTGGGGCCTTTTTTGCTGCTAGTACTTTAGTTTTCATTCTCCTGTTTAGCAAATCCTCGCTCTCTGAAGCATCTTTGTCGTCTGAAGATAAGGAAATGCATGGGCCGGTTGCGTCTCCGTTGTCCTGTCTTCATGACCTTCCTTCCACTGCCAAAGTGCTTGAAAGACTACATACTGTACAAGGAATATGATCTTTATGGACAGGAAAACTTCACAGGAATCTACAATCTCAGCTGTACCTAAGTATTAGCCCTGTGTTTTGAAGGGAATGTTAATGTGCATAGGACTGTTGTGCAGCTGTTTTTTTTCTTGGGATTTTATCCCCTATGTGTATTAAGGAATGCAAACATTCACCCCTCATCTCTTGAAGAAAATGGGGAGAACCCCAAAGTGTAGGTATTGGTGATCCCATTCTATGTCTCTTCTGGAATATGACCTATCAAAGTTATGGCAATGGTACCTTAAATGTCTACTGGGACATGTTAAAGAATAAAATACACAGGGCTGCAAACCTTGTGTTACTGCTAAGTTAAAGCCTGTTGTATCAGATAACACCACCTCCACTGCAGGGTTAAATGCAGGGTTTAGTAAAGGTCAGGGATTTAACACCAGCAAGGGACATAGTTCTTTTTTCTCTTGTATTTCCCCTTCTTTTGACAAGAAGTAGTTTTTATTTGTGAAGTTCTACAGTGATGCTCTGAAGAGCAGCTTCAGTAATTTTGTCACCTAATTAAGTAAGCCCACATTCTAGGCAATGAAAGGGGATTAAGCTGAAGAAACCTCTGCTTATCCCAGTAGCTTGTGTGACATACCGATGTTTCAACAAGGCAGCACTGCTGAAAGATGTGTTAGTGCCTTGGGAATACCAAGAGCATGCCTGTTCTTTTAAAAATACTGAAAATGTCTGTCCATATCGTAGGGAAAAAAAAGTTCAACACATTTGGCATTAGTAGTATTTATTCCTTCATTATCAAGTAAGCATGGATTTTTTTTTCTAGTTATACATGCATCTTTATCACAGAAGTTACAGAAGTCAAAAGTTTGCTTTTCCCCAGAAAAATCTACAAACCTTATAAAATACAAATTTAACCATAATGTAGTTATGACCCATGGCTTTTTACATGGTGTTTCTCACACAGTAAACTAAGGAAGCCCATGATGGTACCTGCTGTGCCCATGTTAGTGCAGTGCTGGGGGAGCCTCTGTCCAGGAGCTCAGACCATTCCTGGAACAGCAGCTCTGCAGAGCCTGTCACTGCTGTGTGACAGCACCAGCAAGGGCACTGCCCAGCCATGGCCACGTCTCCTTCTCAGCTTCAGGCTTTGATTGCTGCAAAAATAAGTTATCAGCATTCCCTAACTTTCTCTGAGGTGATCTGGCTAATACTACAAAAATTAAGAGAACTGAGCTACACTTGATAACAGAGGGAGATAATGGCATGTTAGAACTTTGTTTAATGAAAGGGAACACATCCTGTCACCAATAATGGTACTTCCTGAAAGTCAAAATTATGAAAAATGCAGGAGGCTTTTGCATCAGTACAAGTCTCATCCAGAAAGTTTCTATAGTTAAGCTTTTATTTAATCTACAAAATGCTGACTAGTGCCCTGGTGCAATAGAGTTACCTATCCATGTTTCCAAGATTAAGACACAACAATAGAATTGACATAAATATGCCATTGGTGGTTTTTAATAGAGCTATTAAGGGAAAATGTGCAAGTCAGTCTCAAACATTGCAAAAATCACTTACACTTCACCAGAACAGGACCAATCCAGAACATCATTGTAAGAATTTGACTACTCCACTCTATTATAAAAATGACCAGAAAGATTATACAAAGTCCTTGATTTGCAATATAAACTTAATTAGGAATACAAGTGCATTCACAATGACACACTGACTTCTTGTCATGACAACTTAGATACCACTGTGGCAACAAAAAAAAGTCAATTACTGGTTGATTAAAAAGAAAAGCCTCGGAGACAAATTAACTTGTAAGAATTTTTGTAATGTAGAGCAAGAGAAAGAACATAAAATATCAGTTCTTGCTGTTAGACAAGACAATATCTCTGCTAAATTCACTAAGCAGTGGCAGGTTTTATTTCTCTATATGAATTCTGAAATAACAAGAGACTATATCATAACATAGTTTTCTCAGTTGGCTTGTCCTAAATTCTGTGCAGCTAATTAATCAGATTTTACCTTAAAACAAACAGAGTCAAATTTACTTTTTTATGTCAATGTACATAAATTATAGCTTCATAAATAGCTTCAGCTGTTTCAGGATTTTCTGCTCTGGGTTTACATCCATATAAAGAAGAAACCTGAGAAAATCTGACAGCTTTATAGGGGCAGAATGTTCCTTAACCCTGAAAGAGATTACTGTGAGATAGTAAATTGTCTTGATACAATTCCAAACCTAAACAGACAAAGGAAGTTAAGACTATGACATTCAAATGCCTTTCCACTACCTGCTCATAACCAGTTATATATGGATAAGTTGTACATGACTTTGACCTTGTCCTCTGCTTTAGACTTGGCCAAATCTACCAGTGTCCACAGAGGAGTGCCAGGTATCATCTGTAATGCCATACCTGTAAGCACACTTGGTATGTTTTTATATTCATGCCATTACATACATAAACAATGTACATAGCTTGAAACAGCTGACAGCACGACTTGCTTGCTCTGCAGTGTGTAACAAGCTCCCTGTCCCCTTCCCTAAGGCTTGCAAGTGTGGCAGTAACTATGAAGCTGCAATTATCAAAATAACGAGTTACTCCTGAACACTGACAAGTGAGTATCTACACAAAGTCACTTCAAAACCATGGACTTCAAAGAATATTTTCAGGAGTGACTGAAATATATGATGCACATGAAGCAAACTACAGCTTCAGCTGTAAGTACTTGAAAGATCAGTCTTTGAGTAAAAGGCAGTAGGAAATCATAAACAGGAGAAATAAATTACAGGAGAGGAAACCAACCAGTAATTTAGTTACAACAAATTTACAGGTGGTGAAATCCTACCAACCACAGCAGTTCCCAGCAGAACATGAGGTGTTCCCACTAAAAGTCATACTCTCAAGGAAAATACTAAGCTTTCTGATTTTTTTTTTTTAATTGATGAAGCTGTTTTCTAATGAAGTAGTTCTAAACATAGTAAGAAAAAAGGTACCAAATAAAAAAACTGTTTTGGGAAGGAGGGCATGGATAAAACCTCAGCAGCTATTTTTGCCTTGAGATAGAGCTCTTACAGAGCTGTGTGATCCTCCCCTTAGGCAAAGCTCAGTAATTCTCACTCCCTGCTCTTTGCACCATTCCTGTCTGACTTCCTCATCTCTCCTGACCTGCCATTTGCTCCTGCAGTTTCATCATTATCCCAGATACTTTTATATTTTCTTGCTCATTTTACACCAAACTCCCCTAAATAAGCAAAAAACCAATCTGTTCATTTCATTCATTCACATCAATCTGTTTTCTTTAACTACTCTATTCAATAATTTTCCCTTCTTTTAGTGGTTGAGAATCAGCCAACACAAGTGAAATGCATTTCACTCCTATGCTGTCTGTTTTAGCAAACTGTGTTTAATGGCATAGATGGAAAGCATGAAAAGCAAATGGAATCATTCCAATCACTTACTGCTAAATCTGAAGAATCCCATATGACAGTAAATTCACCTGCTAACTTTATTCACTTTTCTGCCTATCTTTGAAGATTTGTATTTAAACCAGTAAGGACAGGTTTCTAAAAAAAAAAATACAGTAATTCCATTTCCTGGCATTTCTTCAACAAGGGTAATGCAGAACAGGCTTCACACCAGAAATGCTTTGTCACAAGAATGTTCATCTATTACCTGTCTTCCCTCTGGAGCCTGGGCTACTGCAGCTCAAGTGCTTAACACCATCAGTCCTTCTCTGACAGCTGAGGACTACATTCTAGACACCAGAGATCACTGCTTTCAGTCTTCCTGTGCTCTTTCAAAACTACTTCAGCATGTATTTGAGAAACATACAAGTAAGAGGCAGTAACCTTGAGCTACCCTGTGATATTATTTGATAGAAACCAGAAATATCAGTAAATACAAACAAACAAATAAAAACAAATGGAAAGAAACATGAACTGGAATAATTTGCAGAGATAAACTGGCTGCATTGACACTATCTGTAAGCCTTGATTTAGGCCCAAGAAGGGAAGAATTTGGATTTGCAGCCCTTTTGTACATTTTTGTGGGCAAGAATAAATGGAGTCTCCTAAGGACAAGCACTGAGAATAGGAGACTAGATATGAATTAAAAATGCCACTGTTTTAAAAGAAGCCTCAGCTTGGTACATGGTCCATGTGACAGGGTGGCAGCCAAATCTGGCCACAGGGCAATACCATTTGGCCTCACTGGGCAACAGCAAAAGCAGGTATTTCTGCAAGTGACTGGCAGCTCTGGGGCTGAAAACTGCACTGGAACAGGGCCTGGTAACTAACTCAGGAAGAGAACCTGGAGGCTCTCTGCTCTTCTCAGCTTCCCCCTCTGACAAGGCAGGGGTACCTTGACCCCTTTTGGTGGCTGCTCAAGCCCCTCCCTGGGCTGTGGTGCCACCACCATCTGCCAGGAGCTGCAAGGGCTGGCACTGCTGCCCTTCTCTCCTGTCACAGGAGTGCTGCAGTGAACTCCTGCACACAGTCACAGCTCCAGCATCAAGGGCAGGAGGAGGCAGCCTTAGCCAATGCTCTCTTCACACTCCAGGGTGTGAGGAGAGCCCTCTGCACCTACAGACATGAGACCTGAGATTCCTCACTTTATCAGCACTGAGCAACACCAGGGCTGGGCCATCACCAGCTGCTGGGGAGATACTCTGAAAATTGCTTCCATTCCTGAACACCAGAAATGCCCTGCAATGAACTGTAAAACACTCATAACTGTTATAATATAACTTGGATTATAAGTATATTTTTCTCTCTCTAAATATTCTGTTATTTCATGCCACTATTAGACAGCTATCTTCTGTTCCACTGGATTTTAATATTTATAGTAATTAGTGCAAAAATAAATATTTCTCTTCAAACAAGTTTTCTCTTCTGGATCAAAAGGTGAATGCACATCTAATACTATACAAAATAAATATTAGACAGGGTATGGAATATGGAGTGCAGATTACAAGCTGTAAACAGACACTGCTTTGAAAAATGCTTTCCAAGATTGACTCTGGGATGTAGGATTACCATTGTCTCTTACTTCAGAAATGGCAAATTCTGTTTGCAAAATCAGTTTCTATAAAAAGATTTAAAGAGCCTGATCTCATCTTCAGTAGATGTAGTGTACTGGCATCAAGGCATTTATATATGCAGAAGATTTCTCAAATGATGGCATTGAAGATGTTCCAGCAAATCTAATGTTTTATAAAAGTGAACTCAAAGGCTTACAGCTTTTTATTCCAAGTACTGGGGAAAAACCAAAAACATGGCACTTGTGCTACAAGGCTATATACATTACTCTTATAATTTGATGAGGAATGCTTTTCCTCATGCAGCAAAGTTCAACTGCATCTCATCAGCTCTTATGTAGGTCTGACAGTATCTTTTTCTCCTGTTGAAACAAGACTTTCAATATTATATTAACCTGAAAAAACCCCAAGACAGTGCAAAATGGAACAAAAAAGATCCTTCTGTCTAGAACTAACATCTCACTGATGTTAATAAGGGGTTTTCTTTCTACGTCTAAAAACAGTTATGTGCAACAAATTGGGTAAAGCTTAGCACTGGCTTGTTTGGACATCCACTTTTGTTTCCAGCAAGGTGTTCTCCACAGAGCAGTGTAAAGACACAATTTCAGTGTATTGCTGAAGCCCAATGGGAATTTTAAGTTTTGCTTCAAAAGCAGTCAATTGCACAGAGAGCTAAGTGGGGGAAAAAACCCACTTTTTTTTCCATACTGCAGAGAAGCCTTGAGAGAACACAGATCTGTGATAAACATGGCAGCATCACCACGCTTCATCTGGCAAACAGAAGAGGAATTATACCGACAGGAAAATGGAAACCACTTAACTGAGAAAGAAAAATCAAGGCATAATAGGGTCTATATATTGAGAAGTCTTTTCTATAATACAACAGACCCTCCACCTACATTCCGCTTCTTGCGGAACTTGTGCCGTTTCACCAGATATATCCATGATTCCAATTTTGATGAAGTAGGCAGCCTTAGGCTTCGGATTCTCTCTTCTTCTTTCCATCTTCTCCTAAATCACTGTCTTCCGACTGGCTGCTGCTAAGGACTACAAATTGTCCTTCTCCACTGCTCTGGTTGGATCTGCTGGAAGCAGCTATCAACCGGCTCTGCTCCTCTAAGTCCTAGTTTGGGAAGAGGGGGTTGGGAAATCAGAAAAACAATATTACCATTACAGCCATCTGGAATTGACACAGGACATCTATATTATGGTTTCAAAACTATCTATCAAGACTATCAGTGCACATCTTTCTATACAGAAGGAATTAAAAGACTGACTAGGAAATCAAAGCATTTACCCTTCAGTAGCTGCATTAGAACAGTTCCCACATGAACGCAGCACAAAGCACAGCAAGGCAGAACAACTATCCTCTTCTACAGTGAAAAGGGCAATGGAGCTGGGCAAGGGGCTGGAGCACAAGTCTGGTGAGCAGCAGCTGAGGGAATTAGGGGTGTTTAACCTGGAGAAAAGGGGCTCAGGAAAGAGCCCATTACCACTCTCCACAACTTCCTGAAAGGAGGCTGTAGCTGTAGGTGGGGGTTGGGCTCTCATCCTATTGCTTGTTAGCTGGTAGAAGATGAAATGACCTCATGTCATGCCAGGGGAGGCTTAGATTGGATATGAGGGAAAATTTCTTCTCCAAAAGCACTGTCAAGCACTGGAACAGGCTGCCCAGGGCAGTGATGGAGCTGCCACCCCTGGAAGTGTTTAAAAGCCACGCAGATGTGGCACTGAGGGACATGGGTTAGTGGTGGCTTGGAACTGCTGGTTAATGGTTAGATTCAATGATCTTCAAGATCTTCCAACCTTAATGATTCTTCAGCCCCTTTTCTCACTGTGTGACTGAGCCCTCATCAGCAAATGAAATTATTTTGGGCCTCTGACAGATGTTCCTTCAAGCACTGCTCTTAAATATTCCTATAAAGGCATTTTGTCCTTTATCTCCTCAAAGAGCTCTTTTTAAAAACTATTGTATAAAAATATACAAAATCTGCACAGGAAATACTTATGATAATTAAGAAATAATGATGAAATGTACCTTTTCAATTTGCTTTTGTTTGTTCAGTTCTTTTTGTTGTTTCTCTTTGACTCTCTCTATTTCTTTCTGTTTTTCTGATGCTTTTCGATCCTAAAGGGCAAAAGTGTAAATAAAATAAGTAATAACCTGAGACATTTGACACACTACTGATTGATAGGAGCTTGCTCAAGACTATAACATCACTGTTTTGATTATTCTCCTTGAGGACTGGTAAGGTTGTTAAAGGTAGCAAGCTGAATCCTATATTGAATATTGTTCCACAGTAGACATTGTTCAGTCTTTTTATTTGAGTTTAAATTCTAGGAAACAAATCCTTTAAAATACCCAACAGTATTACTGCATCTCTAAGTATCTTCCAGAATATGTTCTATATCCTCTTCCTTCCATTCATAAGTATGTATAAGAAGAAACGATTCTTACCAGTTCTGCATGAAAAGCAATCTGTTTGGCCAGTCCAACAGAATCACAAATCTAAACACAAAACAGATAGGAAATAATTAAAAACCTCTAATAAAAATGCCTTTAAAATTAAGCCAGCATCCCAAATTAGAGGTAACAGCACATAAAAGCACTTGCAGGTACTTAAACTGACAGGTTTAACTGTCTTTTAGTACATAAACCAAAAATCCCTTAGACAGCTTCAATGGATCTGACATCTTGGAACCCATGTCAGATTCCAAACTGATACAAGTTATACCATCAGCAATACCTTTTCCCCTTCATTATTTGACTCAAAGATATAGCAGATGGAAGTTTGGCGGCTCTCAACTCTCCCTCCTGAAGTTCTAAGCACAAATCCAAAGAGGCGCTTATTCTCCTGGTGTGTAGCACACAGAACTACACTGGGCAAAGGGAACTGCCAAAGGACCAAAGGGGCACAGGTTAAAACTGCTGCCAAATAGTTTCTCTATGAGCTTTCAATATACTGCGTGTTAATTACCTTCAATATCATAAATACACAATCACAGCGTAAGTTACAACCTGACTAAACACATAATTCCAAAACACAAACAGTGGATTAGACAGCATGGATACTTTACTCAAAGACAGGCAAACTTGTGAAAACACACTCCACGTAAGAAATGGACCACAGCTACAGTGTCAGTCAGTCATCTTCCTCAATGGTGACACACTCCTCTTTCTTTTAATCCTTCATACTAGTTACATATGTGACTAAGCTTCCAAGGTTTAGTGCCAGGTGAAGGCACTACTTTCCCAAAACCTGCACTGCAAATAGCTCAGCTCTCCTGATTTATATAAGCAATAAAAAAACCCCTCAACCAAAAATCCCAACCTAAACAAAGCACATTATGTTTTTGCATGAGAACAATTTCACATTCCTGTTCCTAAAAGAGGGGTTTAAATGGACTTCAAGTGTATATTTCTAAGACTTATCAAAGGATAAATTTTAAAATTCTGAAAGCCCTGACTACAGCTCTTACAAACTGATAGGATGAGTTTTTCCTAACCTTCAGTGTTTGCATTTAGCATATAGGACATGCCCTCAGTTGATGTATCTCACCTCTAAAAGGTTACAGCTTTGGGGCTCTTTTGAACTTAATGTCACAAAGGTAAAGAAAGAAAAAAGTGCTATTTGAAATATTAAGACATTTTCACATGCTTAAGATTTCCTTTTATGGAAATGAAATTAATTCAGAGCCTCCGACAAATGGAATGTTTTTAAAAACAAACAAATTAAATAACAGGCCATAAATTGTGCATAAAGAGGGGGAGGGGGAACAGTTTTGGAATATGAAAAACAAAGACTGCTATTACTGAACAATTAAGCTAGCCTTATTTGATATCCTCACAGGAATTCTACTTATTCCTTTCAAGTGCATTTTTCATAAAGAATTAGAACAAAAAGGAAACTAAACCAGAAACCATTCAACACCCTCAACATAATTATGCTTTAAAAACAAAAACCCAAAACAAAGCAAAAAAGCCAAACACCAAACCAACCCTTTCGGACTTCAGAACTAATCTGACTACAACCTTTATGTTCTCCCTTTACTAGTTTACTCTCTCAGACTGTGGGAGGAAGGGGGTCTCAAAAGCCAATTGACCTACTGAAACCACTCCACTAAAACCTGATTTGCACGTGTTTTCTGTCTATTTTTAAATGTGTGCACTAGTCTCCTAATTTCAGTGGAAATTTGTCTGGAAACCTCATGCTATCAGTGATTTTTGCTATCATCTAACAACATGACTTTTAAAGCAGAAGAATTACATTGCTGGGTATTTATCTTAAAATGTAAAGTTACTTACTCGTAGTCTTGTGACTTGTGTCTGTGGATCAATTAACCTAAAAATTTGGTTTTAAAGACAAACCAGAAAGTAAATTTTACCAAAGTGAAAGATCATCACTCTGTAAATAAACATCAGTACAAGTCAGGAAGCAAACTTACTTTAAACAGTCACAAGTGACTAATAAATGTGATTCTGTCATCCTGAAAACATTATGGATGGCACGAGCTGCGAGTATTTGACGCATTGTTTCATAAACAACATCTGAGCTTTCATCAGACTTCACTTCCATAGAGCCAAGAAATCTTACAATAAATAACTGATGAAGAATTGAATCTAAGAAAAAAGAAAAGTATTGAAAAAAGCAAATTTCATTTTAGGATTCGATGTGGCACTCAGAGATGGACTGCAGTCAGGAAAACTCCAGACTTCTCTTAACTGAGAAAGAAATTGCTCATACTGAGTAATGAGAGGTACACACCACACATCCTGTCATTTGCTTTAATGAATACAAAAGTTGCAATGAATTATTTTTATATCAGATTTTCAGGCAGTGGTATGATTTAGCTCAACTTGTCAAATACATTGCAATTTAACTAAGCCTTCTGAAACTGGTGTTAACTTAGAAGAGAGAGTCAGAGATGAAAACAGAAAGTTAATTTCAATTTTTATTTTGCACTGAAATAAAATTGTTGTTTTACCTTCTGTTTCAGATTTTGAGCCTCCAGATTCACCAAAAGGATTTGTACGTCTATTAAAAAATGAAAACATTAAACCAGGAGTCAGATTACAGGAACCATTCATTGATAAGGTAGTAGTCTCATGCTGTGTCAAACATCAACATGTAATCTGGAGGAATAATGGATCATGAATCATAAGGACAAGCAACTGAATCAGGAGTGAGACATAAATTGCTGTATTTGAGGGCCCACATTATGGGAAAAATACCAGATATTGTCCTATTGCTGCCATACCAAGTTTTGTTCACATGATTTTTTTTATATTTGAATTAAGCCCAAATCAAAACCTTGTTAATATCTGAAAAGGTGTTGTTGGGGAGGAAATTTCACAGACCAGCTTAAGGAAACACTACAAAAAGCTGGTCCTTTCAGTACTCCATAAGAGCACCCACTTCTCATCACTGTCTCCAAGTGTTCAATTACTTACTGAAGTCACTGGCTTTGTTTCAAATGCAGCTTTCTGAAAACATCACTGGGATTTTACTCCTAGAGGGTCAAGAGAAATGTGGCTATTTCTGGCTCTCAAAGACAGAATTTCTATCAGTTACAAAGAAAAGTGAAAATACTCTAGGCTTCTAAGTCTACATTTTTCAAAAGCAGTAAAGTAATGCTGAAAAGAGCACAGGAAATGGGGACATTTTATTTCAAACTTGTAAAGAGCAAATCACCCTTTCTCAATGAACTTCAAGTTAGGTTTTAGATGGGAGTAATGCAGGTGTCACCTCTCATTAGTTAAAAGTAAATTTCAAAACTAAGAGAAAAAAAACAGTTCAGTTACATGTCAGAATGACTGCCAGTTTTATTTTATTTTATCAATTACCTTATCAAAAATCTTTTAACTAAGAGATGTCTAGTTTAAAGTAATAAAACTGTTCTAAATTGAACTCTGAAATCAAGCTGGAATTGCTACAATGTTTAGATAAAATGGCCTGAGTAAGTAAATACAAAGGCAAATTCTCTCTATTAGCATCTTGTACTGCTCAGACTTTTCTTGTCATATAAGATTAAACTGAAACAGTAAATGCAAAATCTCACAGGATCTCTCAAAATGCAAAAATTAAATTTAAATACATGTCATCAGTACCAGAAACCAAGGAAAGCATTTTTATTTTTTTATCAATATTTCTAAAGTAGCATGTTGCCTATCTGCACAAACAATTAGTTCTTCATTGAAAGCAATGGTTAATTGAAAATACTGAGCACAACTCTCATCACTTCTGCTATGAAAAATATGATTTTCTAGATTAGAATTATAACTGATGACATGAACTTAGGTAAAATATTAAACTTTCCACTTCCTGGAACACAGTTCAAGTCTATTTTAGATCAGTATATTCTTAAGGATCTAGCTAACCACCTGCTTACCCTGCTATACCAAACAACAACAAAAGAAAAATGCCCACAAGAAAAAAAATAGTTGAATATATATAATTGTAACTCTTACATCTGCGAGATGCAACTGAAAATTCAAATATTCTTCTACAGGGCAGGGGGATATAAAATATTATCGTGACTAGAGTCACATAAATTAGTTTTCAGCTCTTTGGAGATTTTTTTGTTACGAGCAGCTGGATCAACAAATACTTTTTCTTAATATCTGAATTCTGTAAATATAGTTCCAGAAATGCAGTGCAGATTTATATGTCTTTGGTTTTTAGTAAATCTCCTACTCAAAAATAGTAAGTAGGAGAAAATGCTTTTGTGTTTTGGGATGAACTCAGATAATTTTAACTTGTCTCTATATGCAATTACTCTAGAAGCCTAGATCATTTTCACTCACCTTTCAGGTTAAGAAGAGTGTCACCGTATGCCATCATCACCTGGAGGCAGGGCTACCAAATTTCTCTTGAGTTTCCAAGAGGAAATAACCCAAGCTGCTGGGTGAGCAAGCAATAGGAAAGGAAAATACTTTGTGAAACCGAAAGATTAAAATAAATAAATAAAAGCATTGGCTGTTAAAGCAAGAAAAGCTGCTGCAAAAGGGAAAACTACACCTCGACTCTAGTGCATGTAATTAAGCCTTTTTTACAATTCCATTTAACAATTCAACAAATTGTTTTGCTTCACTGGCCACTGCAGATATTGTGACCTGGGTCAGACAAAGGGCAATGCGTGTGTTGGAGCTGCACCTTAAATGTGGTTTTCTTGTTTGGAATTAGCAACATTAACTGTAGGAATTTTTCCCTCCTTTCTAACATTTCCTACCTGCCCGATTGCCCTGAAGATTTTGCTTGGCCAGGCAGATCTTCACTAACTGGAGATATTATGTCAAATTGTATAGGAGTGTCAGGAGCAACAAGGGAATCCAAGGAAAGTGCTGACAGCGCTGCCGAGTCCGAGCCCAGTGACCCTGTGCTGCTGGTCCGAGCTGCAGGAGGACGAGATTGTCTACAACAAAGCCAAAATATCACAATGAGGCCCAGTTCAGGTTGGTTCATAATAAATTAAGCCATAGGGGAGACCAATGTGATACTCTAGAAATTAGATGTAAAACAAAAAAACCCTAAACCCCTGAAGGTCAGAGTAAACAAAACCAGTCTGTTTCTATAAAATTTAAGCAAAAGTTGCCACGTGCTTCATTAATTGCATCAGATTGTTTTAACATCAATATATGAATCACATATTAAATATAATACAATCTGAGGTCTGCTTCCAGAAGTTGGACACAGAAAGGTCTCATCATGGAATCACACAACAAACCAGACATACAA
The DNA here is from genome assembly GCA_013390005.1 of Calyptomena viridis. Taxonomy (NCBI): domain Eukaryota; kingdom Metazoa; phylum Chordata; class Aves; order Passeriformes; family Eurylaimidae; genus Calyptomena; species Calyptomena viridis. The sequence goes on along the minus strand of WEIV01014810.1, from coordinate 51,511 downwards.
TGCAAACCAACAAAACCATCAGCCAGCTGGTATTGGGATCACTAGTAACTGTGGGTGCTGAAGAGTGCTAGAAAGGGGACATTCTCCTCTAGCCTATCAAAGAGTTAGTTCTGAACACAGAAAGTTTTGGAGGTTTGTTTGGGTTTTTTTCCCCCCTCCTGGAACTTTATCCAGGATTCTCTTTATAGATGTGCTCTTCCAATGACCTCTAGTTCCTGAACTCACACACTTGGCCGCATGCTCTCGTGCCTCTGCTGAAAGGAGGGCGATGGAGTCACAGCCTCCAGTGCTGACTGATTGACACGGGCAGCAATTTCCTGCAGTAGAGATGGGAAAAAATAACTGAAAACATTTTTCTCAAAAAAAAGCTTTCAAATTTTATTTATAAGCAATTCAACATTATAAACTCAACCCTTTGTGAAAATCTTGCATTCCTAAATTTTCACTACACGGCTGTAGTATTTTCTTCTAACTTTTCCTATAACACATATCCTGAGGTTAACTTTCTCAAAGTGAACACACTTGCTTTACAATACTGTCACTGTTAATAAAAGCCACCAATAGAGAAAAGTCCCAATGATAAATCTGGCAAAATAAGCAAATGGAGGAGGAGACAACAATGGAGCAAAGTTTTGTGGAGTGTATGACTCAGAAAAGAGAATGGCTACCAAGCCATTGGGAAGTGAGAAGGCACCAACCTGGAGGTGTGAACACACACCCCCCTTCACTGATGTGAGGGAGCTGCACTCATTTATACCAGGACTAAACAGAACCTCAGCTCTGCCTTCATCAGAACATGTGCTTTGGGTAACTGAGCTCTGCACTCAGACTGGGTTGTTTCTCATCTGTACAGTTAACTCAGCCAGATACTTGTATCATCTACCAAGGTGTATTTAATTCTTAAACCAAAACCTGGGGTGACACACTCCATTTCACTCTGATCTTCCAGATCGTTTGGCAAGAGCCTTGTGTCACAGAGCTCAATGATGGATTCCCATATTATCCAACAAGCTGCCTGGTGTCTGCTCTGACTACAGTTTTTGTGTCTGATATATGAGCAATTGAAAGTTCCCTTTCCCATGGCCTGTTTCAGACCATGGTAGAGACATTCAGGAGTACAATTTTACTTTCCACACACTTCATCTATCTCTGTTATAAAACATTTTCTTGGGTCAATTCCCCTAATTTAGCAAGTAAAAATCACTATGCAAGTTTGTATCAATATGAATTTACTATATAAATATAAACCATATAAATAGCATTAATTTACTTACCCAAATTCTCTAAGTGAAAAACATTATCCATTTCCTAATTTCTTCCTAAATGCCAAAAGGCAAATAACTCTTCACGAACTAAAAAATGTTTTCTACAAAATTACCATGCTTTTAAGATTCATATTCACAAGACTGTCAGTTCCCTCTAGTAGAAATTAAATATATCCATCTGAATATTTATCATATAATTCTTTTAAAGAGTGTCATATACAAATACAGGATCTTGAAGATGTCAAAAAGCTACACCAAATATAAAGGTCATGTGTTTTTAATGCTTTCCATATAAGCATTTAGATGAAAAAGACAATGGACTGTATGAGTTCATACCATGAAAAGCTTAACATTAGACATGTAGGAAGTACTTGGTTTAATTCTATGCTATTGAATTCAATCCAGATGATCTCTTTAATTTTACATATTTATACCTTAACATATTACTGTTATCTATAAATATTAGTATAGTTACCTCAGGGTTTTCACTTAGATATATCTGTTTAGATATGTTGTTTATGGTGCATATCCACTGAAAAAGAGCAAGCAAAAAGAGAATTAATTTGTCGGGTTTTTTAACAAACTTGATTAAATCCCCGAGCTGACTAGTTTCAGCACTTTTTATTTCTTTGTAACTTCAGGGAGACAAATATTCTGCACATGCAACTTGTCATTAAATTCACTACCATCTGCATACCGCCCCTTACAGTATCAGATTTTACTTGAAAAAATTATTTTAATCACACTGGAGATCAAAACTAAAGAAAACTTAATTCACAACTCAAAAGAATTAAAAAAAAAAATAATCAGGATTCTCTGTACTCCATTATTCTGTTTTGCAGATGACATTATTTCCTCAAGACATTATAAAAACTCCATTTGCCTTTTGTGGAATTTGCCCATTTCTTGCATCTGCAAACTGGAATCTGTTTTCTCCCTCTGCTCTGGAAAACTACCTGCCCCTGGCTCCTGGCTTTTCAGCTTTCCTCTGAAGGGGAAAACTAACACAATATCTGCAGTATCCAGCTGTGGTTACAAATGCATTCTTTCTGTGCCACAGAAACTCACTGGGCTCCACGTGAACCCCCATGTGAGCTTACCTCTTCATAATCTTTTTTACTTTCTGCCTGTAAGATTGAAGACCTGAAAGAGGAGAATGAAAAAGACAATTTTGTCTATTTAAAATGCCTCCCAAATACATTCATCTTTGTATGCTGATCAACAAGTTACAAAAGGGTAGATTTTGTGTATGTGCTGAAAGCATTCAACATTTACTTGGGGAAGGGAGGAACCTAAGCTTTCATTTTAACTGAAAACAGAAAAAGAACCAAGTTCTAATTGTGCCTATGTAATACTTCAGTACTCATAAAATGCAACAATACATGATTGTAAACTGATTATAATCACCTCATTCTGAAATACTACTCAGCTACATTATAGAGCTTATAAACAAAAATCCAGACATTACAAAGTTAAAAGAACATCCCAGATTTTGCTTCTAAATATCCACAAAATACATCAAGCTATAATCTGGCCAAAGGCAATCTTTTCTTAATTACTGAGTCCACCATTACTTAAGGTAGCAGCAATGTAAGATTACTTACTTCTTGCCATCAAAAGATGTTATCTGAAAACAGTACCGTCTGTCCTCACAGTCCACAGCCATCACAGAACAATTGTCTATGTCCATGACAAGTCCCCCAGCTACGTCACCTCTGGCCTGGCTCATCAGATTTCCACCTTGAGTGAAGTAAAACTGTCTCTCCCAGCTGGAAGATACCAGCCCTGTCTTACTAAAAGATAAAAAGAGGATTAGGAGTCCAGCTGAGCTGAAAGTCACTTGGAACAAACCATTCCCCATTTAATGTTTTAGGTCAGCCTCACAGCTAAATTAGTGTCTCTCCAGCTGTTGTTTTTGTCATGCTAAGCCTATTTGCTGGGAAAAGAATGCATAAAATAATAATTGCTTTCTTAAATTATGTGAAACAATTTAGAGTGAAAAGGCATAAATAGTTCAGTTTTGCTGATCAACCTTTACAGTACTGCTCTACGCAATATGCATATTCAAATTGTATGCATTATCAATACAAGTGATAATTCCTCTGAACTCTGCACTTACATTGCTAAGACTAAGTTTTGAGGAACTTTGTGTTAAGAACTAGTCATGTAAGATGCCTCAGTTTTCTAAGTATTTTGTACCATTCAATATTTCCAAAATTTTGCTTAGAGTATGTTGGGGTATTTTGTTGTTTGTTTGGAGGATTTTGGGGGATTTTTTTTTTGTTTTCTCCACACCCCAACAGAATAACAGAAGGGGAACAATCTGAAACCAAAACTCAGTAACACTTGCAGTTTAGCCTCCCTTTTTGCTCAGATATTTTATCATATTAATTGCAGCAATTAATTTCAGTGAGCATTTTACTTTAACACCTGTTGTAAAAGTAGCCTACTTCTTTTTTTTTTGAAAAATCTGACTGTTACAAGTTATTTTAAATGACTGAAAAACAGCTGTTGGACTTGACAAGAAGCACAGCTCCCTCCCGTGGCCAAGAGGCTGTTGATGTATGAAATTGAGAAGCTCATTCAAAGGGTATTTCAGTTAAAATGTTTTGCTTTGTTAATATCGAACTTACGATGTCTTTTTAATAAGTTGAATCCCAAAGCTTTAACAAAACCTTCTAGAACAATCCTGATAGACAGAATCTTGTTACTTTCCTGTTACAATGCAGGGAAATAACATTCTCATAAACGTTATTTTTTATGTGAAAATTCAGGCAAAATTAGACTAAAATCAGGATAATTACATTTTTCACCTGAATGTCACTATGTCAGTGTAACAACAAATTTAATACTAATTAGGTGAATAAGTCCAAAGCAAGAAACAGAACAGCTCCTATGTGAATTATTCAACTAAGTATGTAAAACCAGCAGAGCTAACATCAAAAACCTATTTCACTGTTTTAGCTTTCCTTTCCCAAAATTAAATATTCTGGAATTTTTAAGCAACAAGTTAGTCTTACTTTCTTGCATTGAGATATCCAGCTTTCCGTGTTAAATTTCTATGAACAGGAAATTTTGTAGGATCAGGATCAGGCAAATACAGTGGATCACTGGCCACTTCCAAGTCCTCTATAGTTTGTTGCATGTTTTCTACTTCACAATCCATTTCCCTGCGAACACTAAGATATTAACAGATTCAGTTTATTAATAAGTATAAAGAGAATAATTGTCTTGATAAAAGTTCAAAATTCCACAAAAATAACTTACTTCTGTACACTTGTGCCAATATTGTTCAAAAATTCTTCCAGTTGCTCAGTAAGATTTTCTGAACCCATTTTGAAAAAGCTTATCTTTATTAAAAAAAGGGAGGAAAAGGGAGAATTTAGTAGTTAATAAAACTATATTAACAATTAACAGATGAAATCATAGGAGGTTAGTGTCTCAGAGAAATCTGTTTTCATCCTTCATTCCCAATAAAGCCTCTTAACAAAAGGAGCACAATGTGTTTGTGTCTGCAGGTGAAGATTGCTGCTGGCACTGCAGTGGGATTTCATCGTGTCATGAGGATGTGCACAGATTTGCCTGGAGGAAATACAGAAACATGTGAAAACTGCCCCAGAAAAACACCCAAGGTTTGATCTTTTAGTGATTCCAAGGTCTCTGTACTTTCTCAAGTCCACCACTCTGCCAACTGGTGTAATGGGTGGGGTTATGTGGGTGCACAAGAGGGCAAACCTGGGAGGACTTGTCCAGGGCCATCCTCTGACTGCAGGCACTGCCACAGGGAACTGACAATATCTATCTTAAATACAGTGTACTCCATACTGGGCCAGAAAAACTGCAGGAAATCTCAGAACAGGAAGCCAGGGGAGATGGCCCTGCCCTTCCCCTTCTAAGATTCAGCAAAAAGCTGCACCTGACCAACAGGTTGCACCATCTACTTTGTTGCACAAAACATGCAGAGCTTGGTTCTTAAGTACAAGCTGCAAAGTTTCAAAAAGAAGCAAGAGTCTCTGCCTTTGGAAAGCTTCTAGACAACGTTCAGAAGTTAATTTTTACTCTGGTCACTGTGGCAGCGTCAGATGCTGCAAAGTTTGACTTGTAAAAAATACCCCCAGACTTGATGACATACTTCTGAAAACACAAATTAAGTCTCCAAAGAACTAGATGGTATTTTCTATTGCACCTATCCTCAAATAAACCAGTCATGAACTTATTTATATTAAGCAAAAACAAGTCAAGGCTTTTCAGCATTCCAGTTCTTCCACATCTTTGACTTAAAAGAATAGTGATGTGACTTTTGGTGATTATGTCATTTCAGAATAGCTGCCATGAGTTTAACTAAGAAGATACACTTCAGTGTGGACTTGCCTGCATGGAAGCTCTAATTAGCTCTTCCCATTAATAGAATCAAGTACCCAGCAATGAAAACTTAGGCAGTGTATCAGATTCAGGCACCTGGGGTTTGGGGTAGAATTAACTTTTATGTTTGTCACCCAGACTTTCCTAAAAGATTCTCCAATGGGAGTGATGGCATATCATGGTGAGATTCATGTGGTGAGTGGGCAATGACCAGTGGTGGCTGAAGACACTGTTCATGGCAGTAGCTGTTGCACTACAGGGAAGTGGACAGGGAAGGTCTTTCTCTCCATTTCCTTGGACTGCAGAAGAGGTCTTGCAATGGATTTCAATACATCAACCTTCATGAAGTACTTTTACATCTTCTTTCAGACCTACAGCTTTCAGAATCTGAAATTACCTGAGCTTGCATGTATCCTAGTAAGGGTTCTAGCAGAGCAATTTTCTTCTTGTACTGGAGAGTATTTAATGCACAGAAATAATGCATCATAGTCTGATGCTGTTTTTTCCTGGAAGTATATACATCTTCTGTAACTTCAGCCTTGATCTGAAGAGACACAGACAGGGGGAGGGAAAAAAAGAATGTTTGAGACTTAGCATTGATCACATGCCTTCTGGACAGCTTTATAATCAGCATGAAAAAAACAGGACCTGCATATTTTACCCTGCAATTTTGCTTCTCTAATTTATAGGTGAGATACAGGAAAAACAAGTACAGCATTCTTTTCTTCCTGGAAAGTGTGGTTATTTCTTTACAAAAAACAACTGAATATGGTATCACAATCCTAAAGCACTGTCAGTGTTACAAAACAGGCATGTATTGGGGAAACCTGATTTTCTATCTAGGCTGCTAAAAGGTAAACTATCAAATGCCAGGTCGAATCTGCAATACATTGCCTTCCACCAAAAATATATATAAGATGAAAATTATTTCTTATCTCCTCTAAAAATCTTTATATAAAGTATTTTGGTTTACAAACCTTTTCATTTTCCCTTCTTTTTGACAACCGACTGTATCTGGTAATGGCAGCATCATGGTCTAAGCAATCAAGAGAGAATTTATTATCATTTTGATAAATAAATAACTTATGAAACAGCAGAAAACCTTTTCTATCACTGTCTGTGTTGCACAGAGAGCTGAATAAAACTTTCTGTCATATGAACACCTTCAAGCATTAGTCCTGTCTGTGTATAATCACTTCACTGCTACAAATATTTGGGCTGAAGAAAAATTCTAACCAATTCTAACCAGGTGCAAATGTCATATTGATACAAATTTCCCTAAACATCCACTATTCTTCAGAGACAGAAACTTTATATATATAACTTGTCTATATATTAGAGACAACTTCACATTATGAGAACTTTAATCTAATCTTATTTGTTTCTAAGGCAAAGAAGCAAAATCCTTACTTAAATAATAAGTTCTCTATGATCATATAGTAAAGCTAAAGAATAACTTCTGACAATAGGGGATAGAACCATCAAACTCATTTTAGGAACATAAAATTTGTTTATTGATCCAGTCCTGACTTTAAGAAGTAATCTAGCACCTTACTTCTTTTAGTAATTTTGGTAGCATAATCCTACATTATGTAATAATCATGTATACATTTTCAGTATTATAAAAAACTCTGTCAATCTGCCTTAACACTTCAGTACACAAAGCAGGGATTTACAAGTGAACCAAGGAAAGCTGAGTGCTTAAGTATCACTGAAAAAAAATTACACCTTAATTAGTCACTTTAAGCGTACAGGCTTAACGCCACTAGTTCTCAGAATAAATAATGTACAATAATACAGTTGTCTTGTAATATCGGTAAGATTAAGTATTTTACACTTACCATTGCTTGCAATTTGGAAAACTTCTTTCAGAGTTAAAATCTCTACAAAACAACGTATCACAATTTAAATAAGTTGTTATTAATATAGCAGTTGTATATTAAGGTTTCTCATGTAATGTTTCACTGCTGAGCAGTTGTAAACACTTTGTACCCTGCTGAGCACTGTGGTACCAGCACTGGCACTACAGGGCCAGGCAAGTCTGCTCCTGCTTGGGGCTGGGTATCATTTCTGTGGCTGGCTGGGTTACCAAAAAAATACTGTGCCTGCCCATAAGAAGTCACCTGTATTACCACCAGGGTTGAAGAACCACGTTACTAATTCTTAATAAACTAAGTACTACAACTTTGTCAGTTTGCCCTTGGAGTTTAGTCCAGCAATTATATCAATGTCATGGTATTATAATATATAACAAGTATTTCCTGAAAATGCAAATTACCTGAAAAGTATTCTTTCCTAATGTTTTCCAGTAGCTGCAAAATGTTCATAGAAGATAAGTGCTTCGATAATGTAAGTAATAGTGTTAAGTTCTTCAATTGTAATACTCTCATGAGTAGAAATAACTTACTTTTTTTTTTAAATGGGGAGATGCATACTTTTGAGAGCTGAAAAATAAGTGGTGTATTCTATTTAGTGAAACAAGAGCTATGGAGATTAAATGCTAGGCTTTCATTATTGCTACTGTTGATGAAAAAGAGCATTTGGTCAAGTCCTCTACCTTTCAGATCCCTTTCTTTAAACTGGGTAATAGGAAACATCATTGCATCTGCAAGCTGAGTTGAAAGTACTGCATGGCAAGAGCTGAGCTGAAAAAGACAAGAGAAATAAGGAAATCTCAGAAAAACAGTGCTGAGACCAAATCAAATCATGGTAAGTTGACATCAGTTTCACTCAAAGATGACACGTGGAATTCGAACATAATATGGACACTTTTTTTTGCAGCTATTTTTTCTAGGTACCAGATCTCATCAATAGCTTTTTACCTAAAACATTTAGAGTTTAGTTTTTGTCTGGAATCTTCAAACTTTGTTCCAAGTTACTGGATCATGTCCAAAGATGGCCTCATACATTCTGATGACTAGTCAGTTTATTTCTCCAGTTTCATTCCAGTTACCTCACAGCCCATCTTCCACAGTTTACAGAGGTAGAACAAAATGTGTTCCTCCTCCCAAAATGCTGTTCAAGCAGCATTAAAAGGGAGGAGAAGGATCACAGCCAAACTCCTCATTCAGCTCTTAATGATGCTCAGTTGTTTGTCCTAAGAGTCAGTCTCTAATACAAACAGCAGGAGGCTCCTTTGTCAGTCAGTACCTAAATTCAGGCAATACAAATACCCTCATGGAAATAGTCACCAACTGCCACTGTGGAATGTTTTTGGCTGTATATACAGTAAGTTAAACTACTTTCTTTCTCAACAATGTATCCTCATTTTCCTGAATTCATTCTTTAAAGAATGAATAACTTTAAAGAGATGCTGTGATACACAATTCAGTGTCACCTTGTTGACAAACGAATGCCATTTCTGTACCTCCTGTCTCAGAGAAGGCTGGAATAATGAAGCAAGTTAAAGTCTACACCTGACAACATCAGCAAACAGAAGCACTCACCTCATCAATGACTTTTGCAAATTGCTGCAGAGTGGAAGTCATGACCTCATCATCTCCCCCGAGTGGAAAACGCTGAAAGAAGATCAAAATAGTTGTGTTGTTTGCAGTGTTTTCTGCCATTCACAAAACTGTATTAATCATGTCTATGAATATTTTGGTATTCCATTATTTTAAAACATTATACAGTTAAGATACATTGCAGCAATTCACCTCATTAGGTGGAAAAGGTGGCTAAGGAACAGCAGCCTTCTAAAAGAAAGCAAATTTTTGTTTTTAATGTGCATCTCAAAAAAGGGAGCCCAGCAGCAAAGCTACAAATAGGGAGTCCTTCATAGTACAAACCTTCCCAAAGAAGAAAGTTATGGATTTCATAGTCTATGCTTTCAGAGATGGAATTATGGCTGTTAATTGGAGACTATTTTGTAATCTCTTCTCTTTGTGACCAGTAAAATTAAAGCACTTAATAGTAAACAGGTTTAGCAACTAAAACCAAAACAGAACCACCCTAAGCAACCCCCAAAACACCGATCCAAAAGTAAAATATTTCAGAATTTATTAATATTCTTCACGGTAAGAGGAACTTCATTCTGATTTAGTTAGAAGAACTCATATAAAGATGGTAGATTCTGTTGGTAAAGGTTTGAACCACCAACTACAGCAGTTCATTTTATCTGAACCAAACCAAAATACTCTACACCGTGCTCTGGGACATAAAAGACTACAAAAACACACAGTCCTGACCACACAAAGACAACAATGATTTACACAGTACCTGTTTCTCATATTCCTTCAGAAGCTTTGAAGTCAGATGAGTTGCTGCACTTAATTCATTCTGATGAAAAATAAAAGGCAAAAAAGCAAAATCAGTTAAAAAGTCATACAGTTCAAGTATATACAAATTAAAAATACAGCCATAAATTCAATTGTTCAGAAAAAAACACAAAATAGATTCTGTCTTTGGCATAAAAGTGCAGTTATTTATAGCTGATGAGCAAAATATAAAAATATTGTGGGTAAGAAACAGTCTCCCACTTGGTACATACTACTATATATACAACTATCATTTAGTGTATAAAACATTTCAGAAACACTTGGGAAATACACTAGAACTATTAGGCCAGAAAACCTTTCTACTTGTCATAAGAATTCTGTTGCAAAAGAAATCATAAGAATTTAGTTTTTACCGCTCCCTTACACAGAAACAATCATTAATTCTTTATTTCATTTCCACATTTAAAAAATGTGGAAGTTAAAAAAAAAAACATATTGCATATAATACTTCCAAAACAAGGAGGAGACATAAAATGTGTTCCAAAGTAAGAATTTCATTACCACTACCTGTGCATCGTATATTCTGTGCATGGCTTGAAATAACTGATTGATGTAATTGGATATTGCAGCAGCATCTTCTTCAAATACTCCCAGCAAAGAGCGGGTCTGGAACAACCAAACAGCCAAAACATGAATGTGGCAAGTTGGAACAGCACTATTTAAAGGTAACAGAATTTCAGAGTTAAATAGCATTGTTTCAGGTTTCATTAATTAAAAGTTCATAAACGCTCCAACACTGTTTACAGGCACGACATGTGTTGCATGGCAAAGAATCTTACAGATTTCCAAGCTCAGCCTCACTCCAGGTTAATACATTGTCAGAAAGGAAAAAACCAAGGGAAATAGATTAATGTGTTCAAAAGTTGAAACTGTGGGCAAACTGCTGAACCCATTCTGGTGCACCACTAAGGACAAGGGCAAAGATGACTGGTATGAACCAGCATGCCAGGAATACACGTCTTCTGCAGTGAGCAGAAAGCCTCCAAATAAAGGCTGTGGCTTTCCCATAGTGTCCAACCTGCACAAAGGCAGTTGGCTGTGCTTGAACCTATAATTCACCTCTGCAATAACTACCAATTCTGTGATGAAAAGTTGAGGAACTAAACCCCAAACCAAAACAACACAATGTACATCTGGTTGTCCTCAAGATTCATGTTTTCACCACTAAGAAGGAGTGAAAAGATCTGTCCTTTTGCCCCTACCCCACCTTGTCAGTCTGTCTGTTCCTTAGCTGGGGTCACCCACAAGCCCGATGACTCTGTGTCCTGTTGCTCTGCCCTCATCACTGATGAAGCTGCTTAACAGCCTCCACCTCAAAAATCAACCTCACCGTCCACCTATTAGACTTCAAAACACTAATCTCTATCTGTAAGCCCACCTATCCAGCCAGTTTTTCCACTCAGGTCAGTCTGAACCTCTCCCTTTTAGCCAGAAGAATGTTACCAGAGGCCGTGTCAGAATCCTTGCGCAGGCCAAGGGCAATGAGACCCACTGCTCTCCCTGTGCTGCAATGACCCACTCAGGATGAGAAGGCAAACAGGTCACTCAGGTATAATTTGCCCTTATGCTGAACTGAGCTGCTGACTCGCTGTTCTTGCAGCCTTTCTGCAGCTGGAAGCAAGGTTACTGCTCACCATGTGGGTATCGAATGCCTGCCTTCCACCAAAACAAAAACCCAAAAGGGGGAAGAGCAGAGGATGTACCTGTAACTCCGCACAGGCTACAGTGGCTTTTCCTAAACTGAAACACTGGTTGGGATTCTTGGCTGTAGAAACAGGAGTATCACTTCCAGGAGCCACAAAAGTAACACTTGAGCAATGTTTTAGGTAAAGGACTGTCTTCTGTTTTTACGTTTACACTAAAATTGATGCCCAGACAGAAAATTGAATCATAAGTACATAATTAGGGTTTTTTCCCAAATTACAATTGTTAAACATTTGAAATTAAGAATTTCCAGTCTTCCCTAGGCTGAATAACTAAAGTTTCCTTGAAGATGAAGGGAAGGAACTAATGGGGCCTGGGAAAAGAATAAAAGACTGACACATGAAGTCTGGACATCAGGACAACCTCTGTGATGGGATGAGTGAAAAGCATGGATCACACTATATATGAACTGGGCAGAGATGGTGAGTATTAGGAGTTAGAATATGTCAAAGACTTGTCTTGAAATTACTGAAGCCTTTGTCCATCTCCCCTTGAAGCATGAAGGTCTTTTTCAGCTTCCTCTCTGATTTTCTGCTTTTAATGGCAATCAAGGAGTACATATTAAACCTGTACAAAGTACATTATTTGACCATTCTTTTGACATGAAATTCTTTTACTTAACTTGAATTAGATGCCTGGCTGTCTCACAAATATAATCATCCTACATAATGCCTACAAGATACTTAAAAATATAAACAAACAGCATAATTAACACAATAAATTACTTTCATGCTGGTTCTACCTTATAAAAGAAGTGCAAAGTGGGGACAGAGGAGGAAAGAGGTGGAGAACTCATATCTTTGCCAGGTGTGGCAACATGTGTCATCCTAATAGCCCTGACTCTCCCATTAAAGGGGACATACACGAAAGAATGCAAAATAAAAAATTACATGGTACTACAACCACTGAATTATATACTTTTGACCTTTAACCCTGAACATAAATAAACCTAAACCTGTAATTTTAAAGGAATATCATGTAAATTTTCTGGATTATACTTACTCTTTAAAACCAAACACTGGAGAAAAAAGCATTTCTATGGTCTTTTATTTTAAAAATGTCAGTTATTGATGTTCAGCCTTCAAACTGACATTTTGTGGTATTGACGGAAAGAAATGAACCTGAAAGTGTAAGCAAGCTATGACAGACTATTACTTAGCAGAAAATTGGAGGAATTGTTAACTCATGTTTCTAGTAAAACTTGGTATAATTTTGTGCATTCTTTAGGATGTTTTCATCTCGTGTATATAAACAGGTAAACAGAAAAGTATCAGTGACAAGCTGCACAAAGAAACCACCTCGTTAGAAGCCAGTGGAATGTTAAAGCTTCTATGCCACCATATGCACTGAGTGTCCTGACAGGTGATACTGGAAGAGACAGAGCCTGTGCTGTCCCCTCTCTTGGCTTTTTTGATGTGCAATGCTTTGGGAATGCAAATCAATCTGAGCAGAAACTCTCTAAATATACACTATGTGTGTAATAGACGTTCTAAGTTAATAGTTAAATTGCTCTGTTTTGCATCGCAAAAGACTATGTAAACTCGGCATTTGGTTTAGGCCTGACAGCACAGGGGTTACATTTTTATCCTGTGAAAACAGGAAACGAATGAGTCTTGATTTTTAGAAAAGCCTTTCCTTCCCTCAGACACAGAATAAGTTTAACATGATGTTTGTGTACCTACAGCTAATGTCTGGAACATGCCTGAACTCCAGGCCATGGTTCAGCACTAAAAATGACCTGGGCTAATGAGCTTTTTCAATATTACAGCACAAATTCATCCAAGTCATGGCAACTCCTCAAGAGGAGGGTTCTGCTTTCTTCAAGCAACATTTGTTGCCATTGTCATTGCACTGATTTCAAAGTAACAGAAATGGACTAATGCACCTGAAATCTATAGAACCCTTGCTACATGCTTCTAAGACCTGAAATATTAGTTTGACTGAAAGATGTAAAATTTTCTACCTAAAGCAGAAGATGATATTGGCAAATCCAATTGTTTAATTGTGTTAAGCACTCATTAGGATGAATTAGGCTTTCCTAGCCTGTATCACAAATAACCACAAGAGTCTAGAATTTACAATTATGTTCCAGTAAGTAACCTTTTTTGCATGCGCTTCCCAATTGTCCTCAGATGATCCTAAGTTTTATCTTACATTTGACATTTCCTGAATAGTTATGACTTCCTTATACTGAGAACAGACCTTCAAGACATAATTCTTTTTAATCACTATTATTATAACCCTTTAAAAAATTTTTCCTCTTCGTGAGATGACACCAGGTTCAGCCCCTGGACCAGAGGCCACACTACAGGCCAGATCTCATCTCATCTCACACGAGTATTTGAGCTGTTCAGGGCACTGTCGTTCAGAAAGCAAGGATTCCCTTTCTGCATGGCCTTCTAGTGCCTAAGTCCTGCCTCCCCTTGATGTCGAGCTGTGAGAGTGACTATCATTTTAGGGGGTTAAAATTCCCTATTAAGCAAGTTAAAGTTTTTCTTCCTGTGGCCAAGGAATAAAAACTGCCAACACAGATGCTATTAAAACACAGGATGTCTTGCTCACTACATAAACCATGCATCAGAACTAGGATCTAAATTCAAAAGGCTAAAATAAAATATATTGCCAACTTTTTTCCCCACATCTAAGAAAAGCAGTACAAGTACCTGCTGTTGTTATTGCCAGTGAGAGAAACCAGTGCAATGGAATAAAGCCTTTCCTGCTCTAGAGAGAGGTGCCACTGCACTACAGGGCACCGCTGACAAAGGTCAGGCAGCCCCAATGGCACTGAAGGAGCGGAGCAATTCAAGGCCTCTGGGCTCCATGTGCTCCCCACCTCCTGTCAGCACTCACCACCGCCGCGATGACCTCATCCAGTATCTGCTCTACTAAATCTCAGAGCGGTTTTAGTAAAACAGAAAGATATGAAAAACCGTCTTGAGAAGCAAGAAGCATTTTGTTATCACGAGGTGTCCAAAATCAATCCCGAGTGCGAAGGCGGGGGAGGGGAGGTCCGGGAGGCAGCGCAGGTGCTGCCCTGACGGCGATGCCGGAGCACACGCAGTGCCCCGGGCCTTGGCCGCTCCCCGGCCCGCGGGACACCGGGGGCGGCGCGAAGGCGCCGGGGAGAC
>WEIV01014810.1:15889-36604 GCA_013390005.1 Calyptomena viridis | reverse complement strand
CGGCTCCCGCTGCGCGGAGGTGAGCGAGAACCGGCGGCAGCCGGGAACGTGTCCCCGCTGAAGTGACTGCCCAGCGGTGCGGGTCAGGGCGTCAAGTGAAGTGTCCTCCCAGCCCTGTCTGTGCTCCGGGCCCGCCGTCCTGTCCTCACAGACAATCGCTCTGGGGGCCAACCCGCAGCGGGGTAACGCTGTTGTGCCCTTGCCGTGATGGAGCATCTTTGGCACTCTTTCCATGTCACCTGGAGCATCCCTTCTGGGAAGGCTCCTCTTATCCACGATATGTGGATGAGCTCCGGGTGGGGGCCGGTCCCTTCTACCGTGCGAGCAATGAGAACCAGAGGAAATAGCCTTAAACGGGGACAGGGGAGATGCAGACTGGTATTAGAAAAAAAATTCACTCTGGTGGTGGTGGTCTGACTGTTGGATCGGATGGTTTTCCAGCCTTGAGGATTCCATGTCTCTCTCTACCAAGGCTTTTATGGAGAAAGTATTTCTATCCCTATCAACTCAGTATTTTTTGTTACAAAGTGGTAAGTGTTTAACAAAAATTATTAACAAAAAAAGTATTTTTTGTTACAAAGGTGTTCCTGGTCATGTCTTACAAAGAACCCCAAACCATTGGTGACCACAAATTTTCCCCTTCAGAAGCAAGAGTTATGGACTCCCTGCTCAATTAGACTGGATAAGTTTGCCACTGTAGGTTGTTGGCCAGTTTTAAATGCTTAAAAACTACTGTGAGGGCTCATTAATTGAACCAGATCATTGGTTGAACTTGCAAACTGGTTCAACTCTCAAATCAATTAGAATCATAGAATCAGTAAGATTGGAAAGGACCTCTAAGATAATAAAGTCCAACATTAGCCCTACACCACTAGACCCTATCCCCAGCTGCCACATCCACATGCCTTTCATACTTCCAGTGATGGTGATTGCACCACTTCCCCGGGCAGCCTGTGGCAATGCCTGACCACCCTTCCCACAAAGATGTTTTTCCCAGTATCCAACCTAAATCTCTCCTGCCAAGACGAGACTGTTTCCTCTTGGCCTATTGCTTGTTACTTGGGAGAAGAGACCAAGCCCCACCCGGCTGCAACCTCCTTCCACGTAGTTAGCAAGACTTGATAGACTTGATGATACTTTTTGGATATATTTATTATTGCATTTGGGGAAAAAAAATTTCCTTGATGGTTTTACTTTTGAGGGACCAGATGAACTTTGTATAAAACCAGATTAGAAAGTACCTGAAGACATCCAGCAGAGCGAATGATTGATGATTGTGCAGTCTGGCTATGACAACCTTTCTTTGTGTTGTATCAGATCATGGTTTACCTTCAAAAGCAGATAAAGGAAAAGACTCATGTCAAACTGCAAACAAAGATTTTTGAGGGTTTAGGGTTTTTTTTTGTGGGTGGTCATTTGTTTTGTTGGGGGGGGGTTTTTGTTTGTTTGTTTTCTCCCTGTAGGGAGTGGTGAAGAAATTTCCAAGTTACTACTCTGTTCAGTTAATTAATTTACCAGCTCAACTGATGACTCACTTAACTGAAGCCAATCACAGCAGTTCTCTCTTTCCCTGTCATATGAGGGTAATAATTTAGAGTTATCTTACAAGGTATTGTAAAGACTGAGTCTTGTATTTGTAATTGGGACAGAACACAAGCATTGCTTCATGACTTACATATATCTGCTTTCTGGTTTTGAGAATGGTTAACTTGTGACTAAGTTTTACAGCAGTGTCCTGTAAGAAATGACTCTGGTTTGTACTGTAAGATGTATTTCCCCAGTAGAATTCAGGAAAGTGGTAACTTTAAATGGGTTTAATCAGCTTTGTATATTTACAGCTGTAATTACCAGAGGGGAAAAAAAATTTCTTACCTGCTGTCAGTATAGAAGAGCTCTTTGAGAATTAAATTAAAAACAAAACCCTAAGAAACATACCTTTAATATACAGAAATGTGCTTGGTTATCCCTGCTGGCAGGTAGCAAAAAATGTAATTTCTGTCGGTCTTAGTGTTCAGTTTAATGATGTAGTTTGATTTCATAGCAAGAGGGTGGCCTTTCTAATAATTCTGCACTATACCAGGGCTTCTCAGGTTTTAAAATGTCTCCTTTATGTTGACACGTTCTGTAAGATGTTAGTAGTCTTCTTTTTACCTTTTGTGCATGTTTTTTACAAATGTTACAAGGCATCCAAAAGTTTTATTTGAGCTCCAAATTTGACAGCAACAGAGGAGATTTGATAGTAATGAATTGAAGAATCCCTCTGAACCCTCTAATAAGTATGGTTTTAGTGTTGCTCTGTTTTCAGCATTGTAGGCTTTTTCTTGGTGGATATATTTTTTTTTTGTTTGGGTTTTTGATTTGAGGGGTTGGTGGGTTTTTTTTGCCCTTTCTATGAAATATCTACTAAGAGTCCTTAAAAATGTGGGGAGCTAACATCTGGAACTTTGTAAATAGGAAGAACAGCCAAAAACTCTGTAGAGTATTCCACGTGTGCCCTAATGGAGAGAACATTTTGCCTCTGCTGGAGGGTGAAAGGAGCTGTCTGGATAAGGTAGGCTTTATTTGCATGTTTCTCACTGTTTAACACACTTATGTTCAGATTTTTGCTAGTGGCACCCTTGGGTTTACCTTGAATTTATCTGGGTTCACTTCATCTCCTTGGGTCACAAGAGCTTTTACTTCAATCAAGGAATAGCTAACTGGTTTTAGCCATGTTTTGTTGAAATTGGTGTTACCATTCTGAGGTATTCTTGCTTTAAAAAACCCTTTGAGTTATGAAGTTGGTGTTGAATGTATTGTTTGTTATTCATGTTCAAAATGTATTTAAAAGGGAGCTTTATGCAGCACAACTTGCGAGGTGGAGAAATACTGCTGAGTGGGGTTAAGGAACTGTGGGAAAGGTGAGATGAAAGGCAAATGCTTGGTGTGTGATAAGTAATCAAGAAAGATTATATATACCATTTATGCCTTTTAAAAAAGCTGAAAATATTATCCAGTGAAAGGTGACCCAGCAGCTCAGCAGCAATGGGTGAGAAAAGACAAGACAGCCAGGGTGAGGATTGGGGCTTCAGAGCAAAGCCCCAGAGCTCTCGGTGTGGTCTCTTGAGCTGCTATAAACAGCCCTTGGAGGCTTCACATCTCTAAAGAACAAGAGCTTCGTCTACTAAACAGATGAACTCCACTGTCCCTGGGCAAAAAACAGTGATGCAAAGTCTGAAAGGGAGATTAGTTTGCTGCCTCATCAAGTGTGTGATCCTGTAAGAGGATTGGATTTGCATATCCAAGGAGCAGCGATTCCTCCTATTATTGATTACTTGGGATTCTCAACTTAATGTTTGTTGTGTTGCTCTAATTGTTCCTATGAAGATACTAAGCTAAAAGTCTATAGGTAATTTCACATGTGTTGCAAGGTAAGTATTGATCATTTCTAATGGATCACATTAATGAAATACAGTTATCAAGTGAGGGCTCAGGGTCTATTTATACTTTTAGTGTGAATTCCTAGAAATTTAATCTATAATATTACATATTCTTGAATCTAAATCTTGAGTATTCTATCCTGTGGAAAATACTTTCATACTGATTTCTTACAGGAAGGCCTGTTGAGTGTTTATCTTGATAGCAAATAGCTTTATTCTACAGCTCAGCAAACTTCTCTTCAAAGAAACCCAGCAACTTTTGAATGAGAGACCTGCAGCCAGATTTTGCAGTGGCTTCATCTCTACATATCTGTGGTTTGAGAATTATAGAATGGTTTGGGTTGAGAGGGCCCCTTAAACATCATCAAGTTCCAACACCCCTATGGGATATTTTTCACTGAATAAGGTTGCTCAAAGCCCTGTCCAACCTGACCTTGGACACTTCCAGGGATATAATGGAATTTTGGTGTAATGCAGGCTTCTTATCTCTACAATAATTTGTCTTTTCATATGAATTTTTTATAACAGTTTTGTGGAGCTGCATTAGCATTGTAAAGGTCTCTTAGATATGTGGAGTCTCAGTTTAACTGAATTTCTCAAAAATTGGAAAGCGTAGTGTGAGCATCTACCTTGTCACCTCCTGGCTTGGTGCTCCCTTTCCTATATGCAGCTGCAACCATACACACTTTTTAAAAACTGGAGTGTTGATATGTTTCAGTGACCGCATTGCAGTCTCCAGGTCTGGCTCAATTTGACATTGAGCACATGAATATAGCATGATTAATTTAATGATAACATGGTTTCTTACTCCCCTGATATTGCTGCAGGAATTCAACAGCCTGGAAGCCTGAACACTGGATGTTGTGTCTGGTGAGATCCTGACCTGTGCTGAGAGAACTGCCTTTGGCCTGTTTTACGAAAATTTTTTTGAGAGCTACCAAGATCTCTTTTCCTTGAATACTCATTAAAAAACTCTGAAAGAATGTTTCCAACTGGGAGTTAAAGTTAAAAGCAGACTATCCTGAAGGATAGGGGTTTTTTTCCATCTTCCACAATCTCAGAGAGACCAGAAATAAGCTATAAATGCTTCTTTAAAAAAAATAGTGGGCTGTGTTTGAAAAGTAGCTGTTTGTATTATAATCACTCAGGGGGTTTATCCATTAGTGTCTAGATTGAAGAGTGTCTCTCTCTATTGGTGATCATGCTTGTCACCTCTTTGGGACAGAAATATGTAAGCAGCTCCAGGTTCAATACAGCAGGAAATATATTGTTTTCTTCTTGACTTAATGTTTTTTGTGGGATTTGAAAAAAAAATTAAAAGCTGGTCTTTCATGTAGAGACTTGAGGCAGAAAATGGACCTACCAATCACTGCTGTGTACGAGGTTTTGGTCTGTTTAGTAACCTCTGGGCCTGCTGTGCAGTCTGAACACTGAGCTGCAGTCAGGAGGAACAGGCCCCTGTTGCTTTGCCTTGTTGGGAGCAGCTGTACTGAGACATGAAGGGCTGCAAGGCCATTGCTTAACTCTGCTTCCCACTGACCTCTAGTTCACCAATTACTCCAGCAAGTTGTGGTTTCTTACCCAGGTCCTTGTGGCTTTTCTGCATATCTACCCTTTGTGGTTGTCAGGCTGTTAAATGGAGCTGGAGCTCAGCTTGCAAGTGGTCATGTCAAGTGGATTGGTGCCCCCTCAATATCCATTGATATGTACTGGGAAGTGCCCTTGGTAAAATCACTTCTTGAATTGTCACTCTTTTAAATAGTTTGGTTTGACAGCAATCTTGGTGCATACAAAGTCAGGCCAGTCAAAGGGCCTGAAATGAAAGTATTGTTTTTATTTTTGCATATTATAAAATAAAGCTTTGTCTAAAGCACGAAAAGGAGGAATTTCTGCAGAGAGGTTATCCTGAAGCAAAAGCTGGTCTTGAGCATGTGACACATGTACTGTGTGGCTGACAGATGAGCCTGAATATAAAAGTGTTAGTCAGTACTTTCTTTACAATGGATGAAATCACAATTCTGTTTTCAGTCTTTGACCCTCATTACAAAGCACTTATCTTCTTTCTCCCCATTACCCATATTTCTTGTAATTTTAAGTGTTTGCTCTGTAGGATTTTAATATACTTCTATTGGCTATAAATCTGCAGGAAGGGAGGGACATCTACCAGAAAAAGGATGTTTTTAAACCAGTAAATGTGAGTGTCCTGCTTCTGCTACTTTAAGTTTTGCTTTTATGTTGCAAAGAATTATCAGGAAATTTTACATCTGGTATGTTTCAGAAAAGCTGCAACAAAGTTATTTTAATAAGAAAAATGAATGCATGAATTATTTAAAATAGTTGGTGCAACTGTTCCTATTAACTAATCCAGGCACTTGGAAGGCAATTACACTGAGCTTTGACAACATTGCCAACCCACTGCACAGTGCCTTATGCCAAAAGCTATTGTTGTTTTATTGACCACGTTCACCATTACATATGCATATGAAAAAACAGAGGCATTTTCATCGGGATTACCCTAATAGCATTAAGAGATTATTTTTTAAATTTCCTTGGAAGGAAATTCACTTAAATGAGATTACTTATTACTTGACTGGTTTCCTATCATGCTGCTATGTTTAGGTAAGTGGAGTCCATTAGAGTATAAAGTTTTTAAAAAAACTGATTTTATACATTAATGATTTCAAATAAAAGAGAAGTGCTATATTTGTGCACAGCTTCTTTTGAGAAAGTTAAGTCGATGCTCTGGTTAGGAGAGATAACACTTTTTGTCCCCCTTGGTGGCCCCCCTAGTGTCACCATTAGTTGCTAATTACTTGCAAACAAATAAACAATTAACTCCTCGTGCCTCTTGGTGGGAGAGTTTTCATTGACATGCTAAAACTTTCTAATAAAAGATTTTAATTAATGACGTTGCAAATCCAACCCCCCTTGTCAACACAGCTATAAGGAGGACTTGAGAAATGCAAGTGCAGTGTCCCTGCCATGCTGGCCGGGGGTGAGAGCATGGCCGGGCCAGCGCTGTGTGCTGCGAATTCAGCAGCGTCTCGGGACCTTCACAAAGCCTCTGGGCTTGTGCAAAATAAACCCACACACTGCTCGTTTTCAATTGAAAGTATTTTGGGACTGGAGCAGAAAAAAGATGGCGTTCCAGCTGTGAAACCTCACAGACCCTGGATGGATGCATGCACTGGCTTGGGTAAGTGACTCTGTTTTGTAACCTCTCAAGCTTTTACTCTTTAAAAATATTTGCATGTTTGTATTGCAAACCAGTAAATTGAAGCTGTTCTTTACTTGCTTTTTCTAGTTTTAGGTGATGACAGTAATCCCCATCTGCACATCCCTGTTTGCTATGAAAATTCATTGTTTCATGCTAACACTGATCCAGTGCAAGAGGAAAAAGTTTTGAAATGTGAAAAATATTTTTCAGTCACTGAAAGGCTGTCTTTCAAACGAGAATTGAGCTGGTACAGGGGTAGAAGACCAAGAACTGCATTCACTAGGAACCAGGTAGGGCTTTACTCAGCATTTAACAAGTGGATAACAATGTAGTTTAGTAAAATGTGTAACGGCTGACTAATTCAGTGTGATGCAGCTCTGCAGAGAGAAATGTAATCAGGAACTAGTGTAAATTAACAGGAATGTTGCTAATTTCAGCAGACCCGTGTTTATGCATGGAATCAGAATTGTGCAAACACTGCTTGGAAGTCTCCTGTTGAACAAACTAAACAGGTTTTTGTATTTATTTTCTGTATTACTGCAATGAAGGTAGAGATAACCATTCAACAAGTGTATTTTAATCTCCTCAGATTGAAGTCTTGGAAAATGTTTTTAAAATGAACTCCTACCCTGGCATTGACATCAGAGAAGAGCTAGCTCACAAATTAGATTTAGACGAAGATAGGATCCAGGTAATTAAAAATGTATTTGAACATTTCTGTAAATCTGTCTGTATATACTCTCTGGTTATATAAATAAGTAGTTTGACAGTGGTAGTAAGAATGTTAATAATTTATATCAATGTACATACATGTAACATGTGTTCAATGTCTTGATATGAGAGCCATTGAATTCCTTCTGAAATCTAAAACCTTTTTCCATAGCATTGATGAGATATTCATCACTATAATACTTCCATGATACCTGCTCTGTTCATCTTTATTTATCATATGCAGAACTTGATCACTTACTTCCACATTTTAAAATCATGTTTATATTATGCTTATCACCATATTCAAAAAACAAATTTGAAAGAGATATTGACATAATTTCTGTGATTCTCTGTGTATTTTGTGAGACTGTCAGTAGAGCATATGTGTGTTAAATCAACATTTGAACCTGTGTCTTCATCTGGCCAAAAGCAAAATTTACTCAGGGATATTAATTATCGATTTCCATGTAGTCTGATGTGATGAGAAACATATCCTAAGAATTTGGGCTGCACCTTGATGTTTGTCAGGCTTTTGATGCAAGTATTGTATTGGGGTCGATGGGAAACTTGATGTTGCAACTAGCTAAGCAGCTGAAGAAATAGCACCTTAAGACTTGTGTGTGAATTCCAGATGTTCAGGATCTTCCAGGATCTGATTCTGTCACTTTTGTCTTAATTCCAGTGAAACTGGTCCTCACTTTCCAGTTGTTTTCTTCATCTGTGGTGTTAAAATTCCAGCAGGTACCTGCATGTCATCATCTGCAGATTTTAAATTTGTGTTCAACTTCCAAACTGCTGCCATCTCACAAAATATTGTAATGCTGTATGAATATTTTTAAGTTTCAAATACTCTTGTGCTTCTAGTGCTGTCTTTCTGAAGACCATGCCTTCTCTTTTCATTTCAGATCTGGTTCCAGAACCGCCGTGCAAAGCTGAAAAGGTCACACAGAGAATCTCAGTTTCTAATGGTGAAAAATACTTTCACCTCCAGCCTGCTAGAGTAGAAAGAAGAGTGGTTTGCAGTTACAGTACTACAACAGAACATGAAGAATTATTCATAACCTGTATTAAGTAATGATATAATAATTATGATTTTATGCACAGATTTGAAAGTTTATTATAATTTTCATTCAAATAAACTGTAAATAATTGAAGTATTATTATAATCTAGTTTTTGTGGAAGAATTGAACTTTTCCTACATATTTTAATATGTATTTTCAGAGAAGTTTAGATATTTTTGAGGTTTAAAAAAATGTAAACCCTAGGTTGCACAAAATTTTCAGCTGCTATGAATTACTGCAGCTTAACTGAAGATGACTTGACAAAGCTTCATGGTTTTAGAAGTCTGTTTAAGGTCTGAAATACACAATATGCAAAATAGGTTTTGCTACCTGAAACAGATTGTGTGTTACATTGGAGTTTAAATAGATTATGTATAAAAAAATGACAATTTTCATGAAGAACAAAAGTTTTCGAAGAACTTACCTCAAATGGAAGGGCTAATATTCAACTGACAGTGCAATTTGAACAGCTACTCAGTTAAAAACAGCTGAAAACTATAATATTTTTATATCATTTTAATTAATTTAGGATATTTTCCTATTTCATACTTCAACTTGGTTATCTCCTCTCTTGTCAGTAGAAGTGTTCCAGTTATGGAAGTTGCCCTATTATCTTTTAATGACAGAATGTAACATTTCACAGGATCAAGTCTCCTGGGACCGGAGCAGATATCCAGATCAGTGCCATTAATTTTAGGGTGTTGAATTCATTTTTATCAAACATTACATGAAACTTAATTATCCTCATATTTGATATTCAGCTTGAAGTCAAGGAGAGTCTTGTATTAAAAAAACCCACCCAACTCTTCGTGGCCACACAGTAGGAAAACATTGTAAGTACAGGTTTGTGCTGTGCTTTGTCCAGCAGAGCTCTAAGCACTTGCCTGAAGAGCTGATGTCCTTCAGTGAGACTCCAGCCTCTATTTCCTACAACACATAAATTCTACATTCTATCATGAACAGACACAGTATTGCTTTTCCTTTCTCAGTGCTTGTATCCATGATATCTGCTGTCCTATAGAATGAAAGGTAAGTCTGAGAACATGTAGTGATAGAAAAAAAATTGTAGTCTCATACTAGGAAAAGCTTAAGGGAAGGATGATCAGTCTCCAGTCCTTACTTAGTATTTTGGATAATAGGTTGAGCTATGAGAATTTAAATAAAAATAGATCCCCTATATTTTCTGAAAAATATTACTGAAGATTTGCATTATTTTAGAACTGGACTACAGGTATTGGTCCTCTTGTGTCTTTTACTTCATTGACTAATTACCTTCATTTTTACATAGCATCCTTAAAATCTTGAATTGTTTGACTTTGCTCCTGGAAATCTTATTTTGATGTGGAAAAAACAAACTTTTATCCAATATTGAAATGTTAATTTTCTGTGCTTTGTTAGATTTGGGAAATAGCATTTCTAACTGAACTTCTGTTGTATCCTGCATTCCAAAATACTTAAGAGAACATTGACAAATAAAGTAATTTAAATTGATCCAAACCTATTAGGTTAGTTTTTAGAGAAACTGAAATCTCAATTCAGATAACCTATCTGATCTGGTAAAGACGATACTGAGAATGCATTCTTCTGTTTTGTTTTTCTTCACACCTCTAAACATTTATTGCCCATAGTTTAACCTTATTGCAGGTAATCTGAAACTATTGTCTACTTTACTGCTGGAAACAAGCAACAGATTAAACTAATCTGTACAGATTGATGCCTAAGAACCTTACTCTATTATCTGGCAAATACCTAAATACACCTAATGTCTCCTATAATGGAACTTGTCTCAAGTGACGGAAGTCTGACAAAGCAATTTAGGAGAAGGAGCAGAATAGTAGCAGAATAATAATAGCCCAGCTGTCAATTAGCAAATGTTACCAGCAGGATGGTTGGTTGGTGTGAGGTACTGAGGGTGTTCCCCAGTGCTCAGGGGCAAAAAGTTGAAAAGTGTAGTTGCACTATTTGCTTCATCTGGGTTTAGCTTGTCCTTCCCAAAGTTAAGACACCAGCAAATCAAAGGAGAACTTCTAAGTTTACATTTATACTTGCTTTGACCAGCATGTATTTAAATGGTGCCCATCACTTTCCCAAACACAGCTGGATTTTTTCCCACCTTGAAAATATTAGTCTGGACTTCACAGGGTTTTCTACTCTTGTACTTCCTGATAATATGCAGCTTTCTGAGCTCCCTTGGAATAAGTGCAATACATTATGTGACCTGTCTAGGCACAGCCAGTCCAAATAGCAGCAGTGGGTGGGACTAGTGGAAGAGGCCACCATGCCTGCTGGAATCTGGTCCCACTCCAGTTTTGCATGCTGTGCCTGGCCGTGTTTCTGTGTGTCTGTCTGCCTTTCAGAATGCAGGGAAGTTTCAATCTTCTTTGTTCCTGTTCTGGGTTATGCTTGTGAAGCCACAACCTTCTTTACTTCCAGCCGAGTTGCCTTGCATTGCCTCCAGTGATCATGTGACTCTGTAATAAGATGGTAAAATTACTAAGATGGTGAAAAACTAGCAAAAAAACCTGACTACTCTCTCACTTCTAATATTGGCAACCTGTGATGTCAACATCCATCAATAACTACAATTTAGGCTTGGTCTGGTTGATACCGTCCTCTGTCATTGACTGCAAGTGACAAACATTCTAGTAGTAATTTCCTGAAACAGATCCAGTGCCTGTGATCCTAATTGGGGTGCTGGGATGCATAATTATTTGTTTTAAATTGATGTTTTTGTCTTAATTACTGTGTCTATCTTAATTTTTTTTTTTCTAACTACAAAATTCGGCAATGCCCAGGGCTGTCCAAGAAATATGAACTATGGTTATGGTCTAAAAGCAGGTTCACATTAGTTTGTACCAAAGAGGCAATTCTTCTGAAAATATTACTTGCAGCATAGTTTGAAACTTCAATGCTATCATCAAAAGCCCAGATTTGGAACCAAGTCTGTGCTTACAAAGAGCAAGCCAACACACCAGCAAATGTCATGGGGTGTGTGTGGGTACACTTATGTTTTTTTACTTGTTCAAAGTTTTGTATTGGAAATACTTCTGAAGAGGTGAAAACTGATACTTCTATAGTTGTATGTAAGAAGATTAACAGTGTGCTCATAACATCATTAAAAGCAAATGTGAGTTTAAAAGTAATCCATCTTTTTTGTATGACTGAGTTTAACAAAAGACTTGTACAAAAGCAGTGTGAAATTTGCAAACACCTTTAGTTTACCTAACATGAAAATAAGCTAGTTTTAAACAATTAAGATTAACTCTCAGGTTTTACTAATAATCATAAAATCAAAGCTTTCTAGAAATTGCTTGTAAAATAATTTTCTTATTCCTTGGATTGACTTAGTTTCCCTATTGATTGTTAGGTTGATGGTCTTTGTCCCTTTATTTTAAAGGACTTAATGTTACACAATTGGATGGGAAATACAAGGTATTTTATTTTCAAAAATACTTTGGAACAATGGTGATTGACCTCAGTTATTATTTCATATTCTGTTATTTGTGTCATGGATTTATCTTGGATCAAAATCACATTCTCTTACTTTTATATGAGCTATTTAGACTATCTTATGTATGTATTTAGTAAGGGAACAGTAAACCAAGTAGAAATTATCATCATGTGAGAGGGAGCTGGGGCTGTTCAGCTCCTTGGGGAGGTGTAAAGATCCCACCTGATTGCATTACAAAGGGAGTTCCCTTGGTCACAGTGGGCAAACAAGATTGTTGGTGAGGGAGAGGAATCCAGGGGTGCAGAAGAGCCTTCGGTTCTAGATTCCTTTGTGGGGGAATATTCTGTTTCAGGCACTCAAAGCTCTGACACTGGTGAGGCCAGCTGTAGTTTCAGGAGAATCCCAGGAAGTGTGAATGCTGTGTTGGCATGGCACACTGGTACTACTGCAGCTTTGCTTTCTTAGCTTGACTAGCAAATTGGAACACTAATAGTGTATTTGTCAAGTTCAGACAAAGCAATAAAGTGGATTTCTTCTAATACCTGTTTTTTGCAGGACCCTGTTCATTAAGCAGTGAGGTAAGAACAAGATCAAAACCCGTGCCTTAATTAAAAAAAAAAAGGTAAAACCAAAGGAATAGAAAAACAGCAAAAGAAGAGATTTTACAAGTGTGTTTTGATCCATGTTGTGAATCAGTGGGTGTAAAGTTCAGTGCCCTGAGCAAACACATTGTCTGTGGATTCACACAGGCACCAGTAATGCTTTGCATGTCAATTTTCAAGCAGGGTCATCTGGCTTGGGATGTTGTAAGGATCTGTGTGTGTGTCTGGTAAAATTTGATATAATACCTAGATTGGAAGGGAAATAAATATTTGTTCTTTTTGGATTTATGTTCCAGTGTTGTGTTTTTCCTAGCTCCTAAACTAGGTTTTCCTCTGCCACTGTGATTACTTGAGAACCCAGTGAGTAGAGTCTATCACTCTTTTCATTAATCTTGTGTAATTTGGAGGAAAAAGGACAAAAGTTAGGTGGTATAAGATAGTCCACTTCATTAAGAATTATCTATGTTATTAGTCTTGTTGTTAATCACTATAAAATTTTGTGAATATGCCATTTTTAAATTGCATGTTTCAAACTCATCTCATTATGACCTTTAAAAAAATCCATGACCTTGCACCAACTTAATTATTGTACCTTGTTTTTCTCTAATCCTTTCTTGCTCTTCTGGCACCGAATTTTTATTTTACCAGTCCATGTTATTTTACTCTTTCTAAGGTTTTAAATGCCTGTCCACGATTTCTAGATTCTGGGACAGTGTTTTTTCTATGTGTAGCAAAATTATGTTTTATATATTAAATGAAAATGAATATATATCTTCTAATGATAGATTTTGCACTTTTAATCTTTAGAATTGCATTGCATGAGTCATAGTAATTCTCCAAAATATTTTGAGATACAGATTCTGTGAATGATGCTCTATTAAGGAAATTAAAAAAACCTGTAGATCAAGTATTCTGCAGTAAAGATTGTTGGCTATTTATTTGGCTTTTTCATATTGAATCAGATTGAAAGTCATGAATTTTGAAACAGTTTTAGTCCGTATTTGAACTGTCTGTAAAAGTGCTGTGCTGCTTCTGCCCCCTGGTGGTTGGATTGGACAATGACAGTCCTCCATGTTCCCGGAATGTTCCCGCAGTCCCAAGGTGGCCGTGGGCACCCGGGCCCCCCGCGGGGCACTCGCTGTCCCCTTGCATTGTACGGACTTGTGCGTACAAGTGCCTGATGTCGGGCCTGGTTTTCAAAAGCTCCGAGCGGTCAATAACGAGCAGAGTGAAAATGGGCGGGTGCTTATTATTTTTCATCATCTGAACAGCCGACCTTTTAAAATCTTGCCTCGAATATTTTTACATTCGAGAAAGGAGATCTCGGGAAGAATTTCGTAGCAGAAAGCATTGGAATGGGTGGCCCAGGGAGGTGGAGTCACCATCCCTGGACGTGTTCAAGAAACAACTGGATTTGGCACTTTGTGCCATGGTCTAATTGTGATGATTGGTCAAAGGTTGTACTCAATCCTAGAGTTCTTTCCAACCGAAATGATTCTGCAAAAGCATTTGGCAAAGGAGCCAGTAATTCTAAAAAAGGCCCTACTAATTACGGTGTCAAACTTACAATGATTTCTGGTACAATATCTGCTGATACAATTCTTCTGAGGCAATAAATACAGTGCTGTCAATGCAAATATTTGCCAGGCAGAAACTCTTATTGTCAACAGGATTTTTATTTTTCATTGTTTTATCACATTAGGAGGATAAGAAATTACTTTGGTCTGTTTAAATACTGTGCATTTCTTAACCATTTTTCTTGCACTTCAAAGCATTCAGTCAGGGTAAAATATTACAAAAGTATGTTCAAATCCACTTTAATTTCTGTCATGATTCAAATATTTTTAAGTTACCAGGTAGATATTTGGACTGAGACATACGGTGCATTCTCCCATTTCAGAGTTGCATCTTACTCTGTGCTACAGGATGTGGCTCTCTGACAATATTTCTGCAAATTGCTCTAATTCATTTTGGCAGAGAAAGGAAGTCACAGGGAAGCATTCTCAGGAGGCATCAGCATTGGAATGCTGATGGCTGTGGCTGGAGACTTTTGTAAGATGTAAGTTGGTTATGTGAAAAATCTTTTCTTATGTTTTTTTTTTAGATGAGAAAGTTGATCTAATCTTTCCCTTCTTTCCTCTGTAAACATATGATCCTGGGCAGTAAGTCTTATCAAAAATTAAAGTTTAGAAGGAGTGCTGTTTTCAGTGGTTGCTACTATTATAATCTAATTAGAAATGAATAATAATTACCTATTGTAACTTACCACATTAACGGGCATTAATTTTCCATGAAAGTATTAAGAAATCTTGTTCTTTGCAGTCTTTTATTATCTGCATATTCATCGTACTCTTTCCAAAAATAAGCAGCTAACTCAATCCTGATATCCAACTGCTTTAAATTTGTGTTTGAAGGTAATGTGCCAGACTGTAGATAAAAAGAACCTTGAATGTGTTTGTGTGAGAGGTAGGGCTGCCAGCAACAATTGTCATTCCTACCAGGGAATTCCTTGGTGTTTTTTTTTTTATCCTGGTCTTGCAGAATTGCTCTGAATTCTTTTGCAAATCTGTTTTAAAATGTTTTAAAATTAAAATTACACTAGAATATTTTGGGGATTATCTGTGGTATAAATAAAAATGGCAAACCCCATATGCTTCTAGCCTTCATGTTTTCTTTGGTTTGTGTATTTCCCTTAGTGGGAGTAGAATGAGGTGCTATTGACAAAGGGCTTTCCAATCTTCTTCCACAATGGTTGCACAGTAATAAGATTTTTTTTTTAATTCTTCTAGCCATGTTCCTATTGTTCTGCAACAGTATCTGTTACTAGTGTCTCGATGTGTTTTAATTGCAAAAAATTTCAAAACATTTTCTTCAATCTTAATTACCCTTAGCTTTTGGCCTCAAATAACAAATGATGTCATCATGAAGTGCTTGTACAAATAGCTCTCCCTCAGTTAAATGGGAAAGGGTTTAAGGCAGGTTATGCTCAGTGAGGGGTCCTTTAGTGTGCTAGGATTAATTTTGCAGACATTGCCACAGGATGCTGTAGAACTGCAGAATAGACTGTTAAATCAGGTTAGGGTTGTTCCCCCTCCCCCGTATTTCCCTGCAGAAGCAAAATGACAGGCTCTCTGGATGGAAAGTATTGTGCTGCAATAAGAAAGGACTGAGTAGAACTAAGACCGAGAAACTTTTGTAAAGATGTTACTTTATTAGTATTTCTTGCATTTGTTCAAACTGCATTGTAGGGATCTTAGTTTGTGTTTTTCATAGTTGTTCAAGATAAAATCTCTACATTGCTGGAATATATTATTTTAAAATTGAACCATTAAAGTTATTCAATTGTTGTTGGAAAATAAAATGTACATAACTTTGGAGATACAGTTGTTGGTTCTACTTCAACAGAATTTTTATTGTAAAATGACTCATCCATGCAATTTGTAATTTTCTTTGCATCATAAATCTACTTCTCTCTAAAAGTGCAGTTTCGTATTACACCTAATCCAGGGTAACAGAAGACTGCTGCTGAAAGATGCAGCCCTGCCCTGCTCCCTTATTTCTCAGAAACAACACGTGGCCACAGGGTAAGTTAATTCAGTTGCTGTTGGAGCAGGGAGGAGTGTGTTTGGTGGCACATCAGTAAGTTGAATAATCTAAGAGAACTTTATTATATTTATGTGAATAAACAGATGCAAAACTAAACAAAAATACAGAAACTTGACATTTGACTGCAAAAATTCTCTGCCAGTAGAAGACCTGTATACAGTATAGGGAACCGTGAGGTCTGGGGAGTGGTAGTATTATATGAAGCTTTGCATCCATGGATCACTGATAAATTGTTAATTAGATGGTGATCAGAGGTAATTTTCATATAATGACTGGTTTATTTCAGTCATTTCCTTTTCACCATACTTACTCCTACATCTGATGCTAACTTGAGCCTTTAGGAATATAGCACTGAAACTTCTTTGGTCATTAACTGCAATTTCCTGTAGAAGAGATTAAGTCATCCAGAAAGGTCACAAGACCATTCACTCTCTATTTTCTGAACTCTACAAGCCTCAAAACATCCCCAAATACCTGAAGACAGACTTCAGTTTTTTAAGAAAGAAAGCTCAAACATGGCAGTGTGACAAAAAAAACGTGAGCAGGAGAGAAACATTTCTGCCAGTACAGTACAAGGGTTTCTGTAAGGTCTGGCTTTGTCAGCATTAAGGACTGGATGCTCAGTTTGAGAACTTGTTGCAAAGCATCTGGACATAGAAATGGTGGCTGCCAGTGTTAAAGCAGAATTCCTGCATCTAATTCCACTTTCAAGTCCCATCTGGACACAGCAGCAACTATTCCAGAAGTGCCAATAAATGTGTGGGCACAGCAGGAGGCAGCTGGCAGCTGGCTGTGTGCTCTTTGCCACTCGTGAGACAGGAGCAGCCAGTTGGGTGGAATTGTTCTGGAGGCTGGCACCCACTGGTACTGTCTGGATGACCTTAGGAAGAGTGTGTGTCTACAAAAGCAGCAAATTAAAACCAAAGAATGCTACACAGGGGTCTCTTCCTGTCTTACTAAGAGGGAGAGTCTTTCCTGACTCCAAATCTAATTATTGGTTTAGCCCTGAGCATATGTGCAAGACATAAAAGCAGGCACCTTTGTGACTCGGTGCTTAAGTTTCCTTATCTGTAAAATGGACTAGTAATACAGATTTTGCTTTCAAAACTTTGTGTCACATTTCTCAATGAGTAGTGATTTAACAGTTTCCTTGAACAAGGTAAGTATTCATAACAATTGATAAATTTGGTTCAAATTTCAATCCAATTTTATGGCCTGGGGTTGCTGTCTTACCAGTTTCTCTTAAGCCTAGCCAGAGCATTTGAAACTATGGCATGTTATAATACAAAAGACCCCACCAAAACAGAATTTTTGTGACCCCTGACATTGGTGGGAATGTTCATGCCCTTGCTGAAAGTGTCCACATCCATTTCACACTTTCTAATTCCATTCTTAAGATTTGATACTGGGAATTCTTTCTTCCTCTATTTTGTGCTAGATGCTCATCTGTAGATAAACCATCCCCATGGAAGTAGGAAGCTTTTTAAAGTGGGTACTTTAAAAAGATTATTTTTTCTGCCTTCAATTATGTGCCACATGAAGTTCCAGAAGACACTCCCCTTGAGTTCTGGGATCTCTCAGCACACTGTGCTTGGTTCCCTATAGCTCATCCCCATTTCCCAACAGTGTCTGTAACGGGCGTGTAATATTGCAATAGTCATAATTGACTAAGCCAAATATTCTCTGAGCCTTTCTGGCCCCAAAGTGAACTGTTTTCATAATTTCTTTTGCAGTGGAGGTCAATCTCTCTTGGGAGAGAATTCAGTGCTAGAAATATGAGCTATGGATGGAGCATAAAACTTCCAAGCCCAAGAAGGAATTTTGAGTGATAGGAAGATTTGGTAGGGAATTTTTAACCATACTACCAGAAATTTTTATGACATGAGTTTTTGTGTTTTTATAGGAATTGCTGAGTTCTCACTTTCTCCTCCATCTGGGAACAGCTGCTCAGAAAAGGGAAGGGAAGGAAAAAGGTTTTTAGCTTTAAGAGAGAAGGGAGAGTAGCAACCAAAACCAGCTGCAGAATGCAGGATACTGATACCCATGACTTTTGGATATTATGCATTCTATACCACTTAGAAACAAGAGACTGTTGTGAAAGGGACAAAAGAGCCTACAGACAAGCAGAGTCCCCACGGCTACTTTTGCCCTCACATTAACTCGCAGCAGTTTGGAGAATCTAAAATGTGGTCATTTGATTCCTGCCTCTCCACTACTGTTTTCCACAAAAGATTTCAGTGGAAACTTTTCTAAATGCATAGGAAGCAATGAAATATTTCTGTATTCAGCCAGTTCATTTGCAGGACTCGGTGGAACATGTCAGTTTGGAGGAATTTTTTTTCAAATGTGTCATTTTGTTATTGGCTTAAGCTGAACTATTGGGAAGGGAGCATCAATGCTGATTTTGTTAGATGGCATTTTGCTTTGTGCTACTAAGTTTGAGGTCTTAACAGCAAAATGATCAGTTGTGTTTACTTTCTGGGAACTGCCACTGTAACCAGTGGCAGCTGAGAGTTCTTCAGTTGTTCTGCTACTGAAGCAATATCACTATTCATTCTGTTTTTATGTGAAAATCAGAGACTAATGCATCAATAGCACAGATCATGCTAATTTTCCTTAGTCTTCCCTTAAAAATTACAGCTTGTCAAGCAGACTAGATTTTTGTTAATAGGAAAAGCCAGTTTTCCCTATGGTTTTGAAGGTGATTTTTTTGCAGATCAATGGAGATGTGTTCAGCAGGGAATCACTGCTTGTCATAGGTGGTTATGGGCAGCAGAGGTATTATTGACCTGGAAATCAGCTCTACATATGTCTTCCTTTCATTAGCCATGGTATGTTGTTTTATGTCCTTTGTAATGCATTCAAACATAAAAGGACTAGTTATTTACAGGTTTTATGCAGCCTGACTTGATTAAAAAAACCCAACAAACTTATATAATTTTCAAGCCTGTTAGGTCATCTCTGAGTCACTTTCTCTTGCAAGAAGAAAGTAAAGCAAGAATGCTCAGATGGAAGTGTACAGTTTATTGTCAGAAAATGTGCTAAACTTCCATTCTGGTCTGGGATATATTTGACCAAAACCATTTTGTCATAAAATCAGTGAAATTCTAATTATAGGCTTAATATTCTCTTTTTCAAAATTCTGGCCTGCAGGGAAAATGGAGATCAAAAAAAAGAATAATTTGTTCCCAGAGCCTTACAGAACTATGACCTAATCTCCAATCTGTGCTAAAAAAACATTTAATGGCAGAAATATAATTTCTGTTCATGTCACAATGAAGGGCTATGACCCTCCTGAAGTCACAAACCTGTTTTCAAAGGTAGCTGTGGATGCAAGAACTGTGATCTATCAACTTAAACAAGCAGTTTAGGAGAGTTTTATTGTATGATTTTCACCAATAGTAACAGAGAATGGAAAACCCTATGATAGGTGCAAAACCAGTGCTAGTTAAAAATTACCTTAAAAATTGGCTTAGTGCTGAGTTTGCATAGTATTTTAATCTAAACTGTATTATCTTTTATAATAATATCTTAAAATGATGGGTTTGTCTGTTCCATTAAGATTATATTTTTGTCCAAGATTGATCATAGCAACAGAATGTACTAAAATGCAAGTTTTCAAAAATAATTTGAGTTAAGTGATGTGTAAAAGTGATGTATGATGAGGCCCTGGGCTACCTCATCTAAAACTGAAGTTAGGGTGACTTTGAGCAGACAGTTAGGCCTTGTCACCCCTGAGGGCCCTTCCAAGCTAAATAAACCATCCTGTGGTTCTGTGCTTTGGAGGAGCCTTGAACTGCTCTGTCTCTTACATTACTTTGAGAATTTCAGGCAAGGGGTTTGTAGTTGATGTGATTGACTTATGTCAGAAGAGCTTTTGAAATTTATTAGAAATGTGATTTTAAAGAAAAGTGTTTTGGTCAAAGCATATAAAAATTAACTCCAGTTAAAAAGCCGAAATATTTATCGTTCTATAGAACTTCCATTGCATTTTCTGCAATTGAAATTTTTGTGAGGAAAATATTTCTCCAGCTTGTCTTTCTTAATTAAAGAGCAGCTGAGGGAGCTGGGGTTGTTCAGCTTGGAGAACAGGAGGCTTAAAGGTGACCTCATCGCTCTGTACAACTACCTGAAGAGAGGTCGTAGCCGGTGGGGATTGGCCTCTTCTCCCAGGCAAGAGAGGACATTGTCTTAAATGTGGCAGCAGGCGAGGTTTAGGTTGGACACTAGGAGGAACTTCTTCACAGAAAGGGTGATTAGACATTGGAATGGGCTGCCCAAGGAGGTGATGGAGTCACCGTCCCTGGAAGTGTTAAAGGGAAAACTGGATGTGGCACTCAGTGCCATGACGTAGTTCACATGGTGCTGCTGGGCCATGTTGTACTTAATATATGTCAGAAGTGTTTTCCAACCTAATTGATTCTGTGATTCTGTAAAGCACGAAATACTGTCAAAGATCTATGACTGATCTTTGGCTTGTGGCCCTGATCTTGTGAAGCCACCTGGACTGTATCGCTTTGGTTTTGTGTCACTAAGTGGCACCTCTGTTCCTTACAGCGCAGCGAGTGGGTCAGGAACACGTAAGGAGGATGGGGAAGCCGGGCAGGTACTGGCTGGACCGCGCTATATGCGGGAAGGCGGCTGCAA
>WEIV01014810.1:2030-15824 GCA_013390005.1 Calyptomena viridis | reverse complement strand
GGGTCCCCGCGGGGCGGCCGGGTGCGGGGAAGGGGCTTTTGCATCCGCGGGGGGATGCGGAGGGTCCCGCGGCCGGGCGAGCCGCACTGCTCCGGCGGGGAGGGAAGGAGGGAGCGGGCTGTCGGGGGGGGACACTTCTGCAACTAATAACGCTGCCCCAGGGCGCTGCATCTGGGAGTTAATTGCGGCCGGGAGAGAGGGTGGCATTTCCCGGGAAGGGATATTTATTGGTTTCTCGCCCGGGGGAGGGAGGCAGCTCGTAGCCGGCGAGTGTGAAGAAGTCACTCAACAGGTCCTTTACCACCAGCGCTCTCCCCTTCCCCGAGCCGACCTGCGCCGCGAGAAGGATAAAAGCGATCGCTGGGGCTTTGTTATTTTAATGATTCGAGGCCGGCTTGGGGTCTCAGCTCCGGGCCTGATCATTATACAGAGGATGTAGGAAATTTACGGGAGGGGGAAGGGGAGAGGAAGGTGCTAAACGTTTTGTTGCTGATCTTTGCCTTTTGTTCCTGTTTCTGGTGTGTTTTGCTGTCAGACTTTTCTCGATTGCTTTTTTTTTTATATTTTTTTATGAGTTTTGAGTTGTGTTGTTTTGGTTTGTTTCTTTCCTTTCTCCTGATATTACAGATTTAGTTGAAGCCTGGTGATCTGGGAACACTGGAGGGAACACAACTGACTTTCATTGCTTTTCCTTATTGTTAGACTGTCACTAAGGATTTTCTTGGTTTCAGATCAGAACCTTTGAGAACGTTGCTGCAACACACGGTTCAGAAGTTTGTAGGGCATAATTTAGAAAGGAGAAAGCATCGGGAAAAATGTGTAAAAGAGGAGTGTGGAAAAACAAACTTCAAACCCTGATAAAGCTTAAGACCTCAATCTTTGTTGGATAGAACTGTTAAAGGTTTAGATTCCCCTATTAGGCCTATTTAACTGAGAATTAGGAATAAAATGTTTTGGCTCAGTGTGTCTATTGTATGTTTTATGGGACGTGGGCAGGATACTACACCGGCTCATAACGACCACTGTGTATATTTGTGTCGAGTTTTGCATCAGCTGTTAAGTAAATTAGCATTATTAAAAGTCATAACACTTGATTAGTGTATTTTGACGTTTATAGAAATATGCAGATCAGTTTGTTCTGGGTTTATTTTTTATTTACATAATTAAATTGTGAGTATTAAGCAGGAATTTACCACAACATAGTTCTTTCAATATAATAATTTTGTCTGACTTTTAGATCAGTAAAATTTACACTCTTTCCAATTAGCATAACCCCCTCTTCGTCTCTCTTGCTCACAACAAATGAACCATTTTATCTTATAAAATATTTTTACTAGTTTCTGGTTTTATTACATTTTCAGCTTCAAGTTCAGACTTCCCTAGCCAATTTATTAGATACCTTGTCTTATTGTGTAGTTATAATTTCACAGTCTGATTTTGTAATACCTCTCTTGCACATGATTGCCTCCATAATCCAGACAGGGCAGCATTTATTAGAGTAATGACTGCAGGATGGTACCCATTGTCTCAGTTATGTGGTATTTATCTTGGGCTGCATGTAAGTTTTGAGTAGACTTGACATACTATTAAATGACTGATGGCCCCTCTAACACATTGTCTGCTCTGGAGCAGGGTTGCCTTTGAAGTAGTACCCTGTAGGAAGTAAAGAGACTATTTGCTCTATTAAAATTCCTTGGTATTTCCTCTGTTTAACCACAGGCCACTTCCCCTCTGCCACTCTAAACACTGCAGGGACACTGACTGATTGAAAAGACACAAGCCCCAAGTAATTGTATCCTATTCAAATAGATATTCTTATTGCAGGTTATTTATAACTAGTGTCTAATTAATGTATGCTGAGGGCATGAGTAAATCTTAACATTTTATACGAAGTAAAAATGTCTAGATTGCATTAAATGAAGTGATTGAATTGAAGTAATTCTCAATGGCATAAATAAACAATATAAAAATATTTAACTTTTAGTTGTTGTTTAAGGAGAAATAAAATGCAGATAGCTGGGTGTTTGTATGTGCATTTAGATACACACACACACTGGATATTTTCCTCTGTTAAAATTTTAAATATGTGATGCACTTCCCCGATGAACCTTTTCTATCATTTGAGCGTTGTTTTTGAAAATCTGCATTACATTCTGCTGCATTTATAGAGTTAATGCTCATTTTCCTTTCACTCTTCAAAATGCAGTTTTAAGTGTCCTCAATATTTTCTGACAGTAAAAGGCTGACATAATGAG
The DNA here is from genome assembly GCA_013390005.1 of Calyptomena viridis. Classification (NCBI taxonomy): domain Eukaryota; kingdom Metazoa; phylum Chordata; class Aves; order Passeriformes; family Eurylaimidae; genus Calyptomena; species Calyptomena viridis. Next base: position 13,569 of record WEIV01014810.1, on the reverse strand, counting down.
AGCATATTATGGACTATGGTTAAAAGCATGTGACGAGGAAGTATTTGTTGATTTCATTTATAGCTCTTGAAATTAGTCCTAATAGATAACATTTTCAAAACTAAACTTTCAGATGTGATGTTTTTTACAACTTCCATTGCAAAATCTATACCTGTATTAGTGACCTTTAGTAATACACTGGCATTTGTCTTGCAAGCTCAATGTGTGTCTGCAGCAGGAAAGCAGTTAATACCAAGACGAGTAACTTGACATACTGTTGCTAAGAATTATCAGATTTCAGTGGGTGTAAGATTTTATAATTTGGATTGACTTTAGTAAGTCCAGGATTTCTTTCATTGGTGTTTAACAGAAATTTTGATGTATTCCAACACACAATGTTATTTCAGATTAAGGTAAAATGTTTGCTTAAAGCAGAATGGTATTGCAAAGTAGCTTTACATTTGGATGGTCTTTCCATGTGGATGATCTTACTACATTATATGCAAACCTTTATCCAGAAAAAATATGTCAGGGAAAGACCTCTTTTAATCTAGAACAGGTATGTCCCCATGGGGAGCTGTTCTGGAAAAGTAGTCTGAATTTTTCTCATCCTATAAACAAGCCATGAGGTGCACAGAGAAGACAGACTTGGCATCTGAGATGATTTGAATATATTCATTTATTCGGTGTTAAACACATGAGCAACTTGAGTCTCAAGTTGTTTTGTAGATTCTAATGGGACTACACACATGAGTAATTTTTTTCATATGTTTAATTCCTCTGAAGTTTCTGGCACTGAACTGTGTTCAATATAAAGCTTAAAGTTAATGAGACTGTATGATGACAAAGAATAAATAATACAGCATATTAGCAAACCTCCCCCCTTGTTAGGAGGGAGTTGTACCTTCCTTTGCTCTGCTAAGCAAAGCTGCTCAGACATACTGGGAATCTCTTTTCCCATTCATTGTCCCCTGAAACTCTTCCTGTGTTACCTTCTCTGCTCTTTATTTAAGAAGCTTTCCATTTCCTTTTCTCTTTTATAGCAGAGACTCTGAAGAGCCCCATTTCCTACCATTCCACCATCAGGAACTCTGCCTGTCTCATTATTCTTTAGGCTCATGGTGCTATATCTCCTCAGGCATCATTTATCTCCTCAGGCATCCCAAAGCAGACTCATGCTGCACTACAGCTAGGAATTTGCTATGCACAGAGGTCTTACTGAAATACTATTCCCAGCTAAATGCATATTTTGGCAACTTGATTTAGGGGGAAGAATACCCTGTAAAATGGTAAGAAATAATTTACCAGAGTTTAAATTCCTCCCTTTTATTTATTATTTTCCAACAGTTGAAAAAGATCAGATTTTCTCTTACAGAGTGTTTAAAATTTTTAAGAGGTATTAAGCAGAAGACAGACCTTACATGGAGCATGGTGGAAGGTGTTAATGTTTGCCATAAGGGAGTTCTTTAATCAATAGACAGTTCCAGAGCCGGATGAAAGCTCTGGAGACCAGATGACAGCAGTTCTGTACCTGCTATTTTTTGGGAATTTTTAGCATCAGTAGATTTCTTTCCCCAGCATGTAGAACAATGTGATAGTGTTTCAGAAATGATGAGATATCTCTTAAAGCTTAGTGCATTTCTCTGGTGAGATATAATGCAACATGTTGAGTGCAAGGCTTTGCAAACATGGTCAGCCATGCGGGTGGGCATCTGTATCACTTTATTTAGCTTGGAATTTGGCTTCAGGATCCCTCCAGGGTTTGTCGTTGAGGTTTTTTTGTTTCATTTATCAAGTAATGTAGCAGAGAATGTGACCCCATTTTTACTCTAGTGTCAAAAAGTGCTGGTGACCATCTGCCTGTTTAAGTGAATTTTAAAAAGCACAAAGTAGCCTAAATATGTTAGTGTTTAAATTAGCAGATGAATGTTTCCTCAGAAACTGTGAGGCTGTGGTTTGATGCTGTGTTCCCAGGATGAGCATTCAAACAACCTAGAGAAAAAATTATGGAAACATGTCTGTTTATGTAACTGAAACTAAGTCTCAATATTAACAACAAACTTGTTGCTTATGTGTTTGTATGAAACTGGGACATTTGAATATGATCCTAATTCATCAGCTGTCAGTGGGGTTTCTGCACTTGAAGTCTCGTAGGACTGTTATAGATTTGATTAATTTCCTCTGTAGGACACATCTCTTACTTTAGATGTTGAACTCCACTCCCTGCCTTACTTCCCCTAAGTAGAAGTGTAGTAACTGCTGTATCAGACTTGTTAATTTAAAATCTTGAGACACTTAAAATGTTCTGCTTTAATGGATTACTACTTTATAGTCCATCGGTGAAAGGATGTTAAGCAGTCATAACTAGATGATACTACCTTTTCTTAATTATTTGGAAATGTTAATATAACATGGATGTTACTTAATTAAAACTGCAACATTTTAAAGGGTGTTTAATAAAGACCAGCTGTCCTTTCCAACAGATCAGCCTGAAGATGATGAAACAAAGCTTTGATGTGAGCTTGCCTGCTTAATTCTGCTCAAAGGCTGAATTTTACTCATAGATTTAGCATGTGTTTTTAGAAGCAAACAAGACAAGAGAAGTGTGAAGTATTACTGCAGAACTGTTAAACTTGAATGCCACTTTTAGTTTTTATGAGTCAGAATATTTTTCAAGTGTATTGCTTTATTTTTATATATACTGCTACCAGTATATTTGAAATATATTTTTCCAGAAAGTTTTGGCTAATGCTGATGTTCCTATGGCATGTGTTGTTTTTACATTTAAAAATGAACATTATGCATTAATACATTACACCTAGAAAAAAACCATAGAAGTTGTGTCAGATACATAAACACTTATTTGTTATATCCTTGTCCCTAAGTAATTATGAAAATTATTTTATGGAAGTGCAAGTTACAGTAACTTAAAATAGTTAAATCAGTATATATTAAGTACCTAATTTTAGGTTATGGTGATGTGAGACTTTATTTAAGGGTCAAAATTTAAGCACAATCTTGAAAAAGGATTTCTCCTTTCATGCATGGAGTGTTTTATAATTGTTGCACTGTCCAGATATTTGTCTTTCCCAGCTCTGCTCAACAGGAATGGCACATCTTGACACCCAATATTTCTATGTGATTTTATCATAACGACTTTAACCAGGTCTATATGTGTTAAAGGAGTGAACACAGGCTTATGCCTGTTATGGGTAGACTCATTGCAATATTCATACAGCAGAAACACAGAAATTATCACTTTGGTTATATAAAATTCTGCCATCCAAGCCAGGGTATAATTGTTTATTTTAATATCCTTCAATCTGTTTTACTTGGTAAATTGTACTTTCAGCATCATATCTAAGACAGCATCAGACATCAGCACGTTTCAGGAGATACTGTATTGTTTGGAATTCTGTCTCACTTGAACACTGTTACAATGTAATATCACTATTGGCTGTGAACAGTTGTTCCAGACATCCTGTTTTTATTCTTCCTTGTGCTGGTAAAGGTGCAGAAGTCCTGTGGGTATCCCAAACACTGCCTCTTGGTGCTCTGTTCTTGACTCATAATTTAGGTAGCAAGGAATAGCCAAAGGAAGTGGCTGCATCCTAATTTGGTATCCTGTTCAATGTTCATCCACATTTTTCCTCATCTCTTGGCTGTTGACCAGGATTTTTCACCCAGTTGAAGCTCAAAATGCTGTGTTAGATTCTAGTAAAGAACACACACACCAAGGGGTTGTTTCTGTACTTTTAAAGTCCCCTCCATTCCTTTGTAGGCTCCTTGGGCAGTAGGTGATGAGTATCTTCAAACACATTCACAAGTTCCTTCTATTTGCTTAGCAAAATAGTTTTCTGCTCCTGCTACAGCTATCCAGTACATCAAATTCCTCTGTTCCTTCTTTAATCCAAGTTAAACAATCCATCACTAACCCTAGACAAGTTCCTTAATCTATAATGACCGGGAAAGAAGAGGTAAGTATGAAATCCTTTTCTGGATGTGTTATCAATAATTAGGGCTGGAATCATGGCTGCAAAACCTTTTGAATAGGTTTATGTAGAGAAGAAAGGAGGAATACAACAGGATTATGGTAAGTATCTGCAGGTGTGCATGACACAATGTGAGGGGCAGGAATTGCTTTTTTATGGCTGCATAAGTGGATATGGAACATATGGAGCAGATGTCATAGCAATATGTCAAATACATGTTATGATCTTAGTTCATGATGCTTCCTAAGTTAAAAACTGTAGTTGAAAGTTAAAAAAGGTAGAAACTGTGCATGAGCACCCTTCACTGTTCTTATGTTTATGGATCTGGTCTTGGGCTGTTAGTCAGCAAAACAGTAAATCTGGTTTTGGGGCTTATCACTCATATTCTAATGTGCCCAAATAAATGTGAGAGGTAGCCCTGTGCTAGGAGATTTTGTGCTAGATCAGGTGTCATACCTCTTCTTGCAGGCCTGAAAGCATAACCTCTGAGATGTATGTTCTGGTTAATTCAAGAAGAATTCTAGAGTTGTGTGTCCCTCGCTGATCCGAATCAAATTTGTATTGCTTGGTGCTGTGACAGCGTGCAGAGGTGCCTGTGAAGTGATGATCTATATGTGACCAATGCACATTTTTGTTGGCAGCTTGGAGTCTGGCAAGCCAGCAGTCTTTGAGTCTCTACCTGGCCTTTTCCTTTCCAAGTGTACAGAGCCCGGCATGTCCCAGGAGTGCTGAGATCAGAGCAGTGTCTTCAAGGACAATGCTGTTGAAACGTGTTTTGTTTTCTGTAGCCTTTGTATTTTGCTGATCTCACACTGAAAGTACAAGCTCCTTCTGTGCTGAACCCTGGGTCAGCAGAAACAACAAGGGAAGAATGAGGAGTGTGTGAAGTTCAAAGGGCTCCAACTAAATGTGTGTATCATGACATGAGTTGCTATAAACTGTGGGTATTACACCAACAACTGGACAACATCAACCGGAGTCTTGAGGCTGCTGTCAGAAGGAGATGACAGGTCTGCAGTTCTGCTTGGAGCTGCACATTCTGGGCTTTAAGGTTTCCAAATAATTGATTTGTAATTGTTGATCTATATGATCCTTTACCTCACAAAATTGTTTGTAATAATAGTTTCCATATCCAGTGTAATACAGCAGTGCTGGATTTTTCCTCATGGTTGGTGGGCAGACTTGGATTTTAATTTCTGACCTTCCTTATGTTCTTCACTCTTATATCACTGGGAGGGACTAGATATTTCTGATCTTACTTCTGACTACATTCAAATCCAACCAAGCAATCAATGACTTCCCTGACTTTTTTTGTATACGGCTGTGGGAAAATTCCTGGTTGGCTGGCTATGAATTAATGAAAATCCTTAGAATGCTTCACTAATGATAGCTCCTGTGGCTTTAAAAATGCTATTCCCTTTTTTAATTTGAGGGAGGTCACAGAGGTTTACAGAAACTAAGAAAAGAAAACTTACCATCTGGTTGTGCTCTGTTGCTGACTGCTTTTGTGTGGAGAAAAGTTATGGCGTCACCTCAGCATCAAACACATTCAAGGTGATCCTTTCTAAGAACTCTTTGCAAGAACCAGCTTCACTCAAACTGTGTTTTCTAATTAACTTTGCTTTGTATTTTCAAGTGGAGGATTTTAGTTCTCCATAGGAATCCCAAACTCACATTGTTACTTAAAATGCATCGTTATAAAATGAACTTTTCTTCATTTTTATATATATACACCGTAAAAATATTTCTATGTTTCCTAATACTTTCCTTTAAAAGTTATGGAACTCCAAGATTAAAACAAGCCACTGGGTTGGGTTCTGGGATTCATGAAAGAAAATTCCTTTTGTGTTTGTGGATCCATAGTGAAGTTCAGTTTCATCTGTTTGCATATAAAATTCTAAAGAGTAATCTGATGTGAAAGTCCCCTTTTTAAAATTTTAATTTTACAGGCTAAAAGAGAATGACTTTTTTTTCCCAAATAATGCAAGTTAAAATTATGTGTGAAGTTAGTTTAGCTCCTAGGAAGGCATAATATGAGAATGTTTAGGTTCAAACAGTAAATATTCTAAATTGTTAAAACTAGAAGTTATTAGCTGCTCACTTATTAGCTGCTCAGTTAAACATACGTATTCCAGGTGTGACTGGCCTGGAATCAGAAAGCATTAAAAAATACAACTTCAGAGACTTTTTTTTAAGGAATCTCTTTGCAGGCCTCTGTCATCTGCTTATGGAAAAAACACCCCAGTCTGTTTTTCTTTTAAATATGGAATACCAAGGGTTTTGTTTCTGGTTTCGTTGGATTGTTTTGTATAAAGACATAAAATCCTACCTGTTAAAACAGTGGCAACACTTTGACTTCAGTTTTGGTGGGATTTTCTTTCCTAGTTCAAGCGATTTGATGCTTTGTGATTGCCCAGCACTGAACTGCTGTGACTGACTTCATGTGAAACCTGGGCCAAGCCTCTCATCTGGTGCTTCTTTGTGTGGGGGGGAGTGTTGCTGCCTTCTAAACTGGGGCACAAGTTCACAGCACAGATCACTTCCACGGTGCATCCCGCGTGGAGAGGGTTTGGGTGCGCCTTTCTCAGCACGGGGCAGTGCTCGGCCCTCCAGGCTGCGGGAGCCGGGGAGCTGAGCACCGGGGCAGGGCAGCTGTGCTGCTGGGGCATCGTCCTGGCGGAGCCACAGCAGAGCACTTGTTTGGCACAGCAATTTCTCGTGTTTAGGCTTTGTTGACAATTGCTGTCTTCGGTCTCAGTGTTGCGTCAGTGTGTCCTGGAACAGCCCGTGGAGTGGGTTCTCACGGAGCAGGGAGCACACTGCAGGGTTGTATCTTAGTTTATCACGTGGGAATAACTTCCTTACTAACAAGCTGTAAGCGATAGAATTGCTTCCCCTCAGCGTAACTTTGGGTGCAGCTGCCCAGCCAGAGAAGGATCCAGTCCTCCTCTACCTGAGCTGTTCAGGTGCCAGTCTGTAACTCGTCTCAAAGCCCTTGTAAATGCTGCCTACGCTGCTTCCTATTCCTCCAGTTTCTACGGGAATCATCGTTACCTTCCTGCCCGGGCCTGCCCCTAATTGTAGGCAGTAGTAACAAAATGAGGATGGAAGTTGGAACTGGTAAATTGTGCAATTTACGCCGAGCATAGAGTGCTCTGTGTGGGTGAACTTTGAATACGGTGTGGGAAGGGGGCGTTGCTGAATTGCAAACCTTTTTAGCGAAGTTTTTGAGCTTGTGCTGGGCTTGCCCTTGAAGTCTGAGAGATTTGAGGTATAAATAGGTGATATAAGCTTCACCCCATAAGTGTGAGCAAATCCTTAGAAGCTTGGAGTGGGATTCTGAAAATAGAGTGCCCTAACTCCTATTAACTGGCAATGGGATTGTTCTCTTTTGTGGCTTGGGGGTGTAGTTGTGTTTTATATTGACTCAGCAGTGAAGCTGGGGAGTGAAATTTTCACTACCATCTGCTTCCTCCCACTTTGGTGTTGCTGTTTGCTCTTCCCTCCCCACCTGCTTTAATGTGCTTATTTGTGAGCTGCATTGTAAATCATAATATTAAAGCAGTTTGAATTGAAAGTATCCTTACATTTTTTTTCCTTTTTGTTTTCACAACTGGGGTAATTTCAATGACATGGATAAAATGAGGTCCCCATGCAGTTATTTTAAGTATATGTTCAGAACTACAGCATGAAGGAAGAGCAAGGGACTGGACAGGGGAGTCAGGAAATCCCAAAACTAATTTTGTGATTAGGTCTATGTTCCATGTAACTATTCAGATGCTTTTGAAATTCCCACCCTTGAGTTTTATTAATTTAGATACTTTTTAAAAAGTATCTCATCAAAGGAATTTGAGGTTAGTATACTGAGCATATATGAAACTTTAAATTATGCCAAAATTTTTATGTGAACATATTTAACAGTGAATTTTTTACTAGAAGGTGATAATATTTCAGAAATCACTTCAGTGTCTGTTGAAATGCAGCCAACTCTAGTGGAATACAGAGCACAGGGTAATGTTATACAATCCTTCCTGCCAGGAAATGAAGAGGAGTGTATTCATTTGTAACCCAAGAGGAGGACTTCACTATACAGCCTATAGTTTGGGCAGATTACCACTAAAATTACAGGATGACCCACTAGGTCTTATTAGCTCTATGTCTCACCTTGCTCTGAAGCATCTCCTATTAGTGCAGTGTCTATGAGCAAATTTGTGTAGTTAGAGAATACAGTTAAGGACTATTCCCCATTATAAAGAACTTTGATTTTATTTACTCTGTCAGAATTCTATCTGAGGACTCTGACAGTACTTCACAAAGCATGTATTAACAGGCCCAAAAGGAGAAAGGGCCAGATGTATAGCCTGATGCTTGAGGTATGAAAGAATATCTAAAGTTTTGCCTTTTCTGTTGTTTTTTACAAAATGCTTAGTTAAGATACTTTTCAAAGAATCAGTAAAATGATCTGTTCCATAGTTACAGCTTTGCTTTATTGTTTAAATATTTTTTATCAAATTATTTTGGTGGTCTTTAATAATTATTTTTACCTTAATTTACCTTCTGACAGGAGTAAGAGTTTAACTACAAAAAGAGTTAAAATAAGAATCAAAAAGATAAAACAAACACCTAACTCAGCCTGGCCCTTAACAGGTGAAAAGTTATTTTTCCATGCTTCTTCACAACATCAATGGAAACAAAACCTTTATCTTTTATTCATTAGTTAGGAATAATGCAAGTTGGGATAGCTTAGGTTTCTCCATATAGTTGCATTTGTAAGAGTAATTCCCTAATCATGCCATTCACTTTTGGGGTTCTTTTTCAATAAGGGCCACTGGCCGTGAAATGTCATGCAGAGGTTTGGAAATGGGACATTCAGCTCACTAAAGAATGAGCTGCAAGGACAGAAGTTTCTTTTTATTACATTCTGGCGGTAAATGTAGGAATCAGAGCCACAATACAAGTGATAGAATAACACCTAATGCAGTCTCACAATGCTGAGAGATGTGGATGATGGTTGTTCAGTGTAGCCACATTACATTTGGTTTACATGTTTTAGTTGTTTATTTTATTCCATTCAACCACAGAAGTCCCAGTATGTAAATTCCAGTAGTTTATTTGCATGCTTGTATGTGGTGAGCTGACTTGGAGTTCCAGGTGTGATTCCCTCCTCTCCTCCCACTGTGAGTAGGTTTCATTGCAACAGAGGAAATATGTTTCCCTGTTTATATTTTACAATCACATCCAAGTAATATTCCTGTTGTAAGTTATCATTTATATTGGAAATGAAACTTGATGATCTTTGGATCTACTTCGCAATTTGCTACAATAATGTAATTTTATTTTATATCTTCCTGTTCAACTTTGGATAGCTATTTATGTGTTCAGTTTAATGTTGATAAAAAGAAATCAAGTAAAAGTCAGAGAGAAACCTGGGTTCAATTTGATTTTTTTATCTGTGTATTTAAATGCTGTCTTAAAACTTCCATTGCGTTCTGCCTTCCTAAATAAAATGACTGCTAGGAGGAAACTTGTTCATGGTATTGACTTTCTGTATAGAGACTTTTTTGTTAGAAGTGATGGTTTCCTGCGGAAAAAGATCAATTAGTGCACCTGGATCTTTAAAAATAGGAGGCTGAAAAATTAGTGTGAATGCTTTTTTGAGTATTTTGAAATTCAAAAGAAATCTTGTCATAATTTGATCAAAGTCACATAACCTGTGGCTCTGTTTTTGTTACACATGCTGATGGTCTGTGGATAACATTACATTTTTTCAGCATGAAACTGAACACTTCAAATCCCTAAAGCAGGCTCAATTTATGGTTAATAAAAGAATTTATTGTGCTGGATGTCATCTGTTATATCACTCTGGGAACAGAAACTGGCAGTGAGTGGACAGGAAATATTTCCATTTCAAATCACTTCAGTCCATGGTCTAGGGTGAAAGTGTCTGATTTCAGCAAAATCACTGTGGATATCAATGTCATAGAAATATTTCAGAAGAGTATAAGCTTTTTCAAATATATCTTTTTGCTTTGTAGTATTTTATGTAAAGATACTGCTAAGTAGTGTCACATACTTGCTTTATTTCAGTATTGATCCCTTAACCTTTTCAAGGCAGAAGGGACAGTAGTAATGTATTTTCATATCCATATGTGCCAACTGAACAGCAGTTGGAATTGTTGTACAGTGGCCAAACTGCTTCAAAGACCTTTGTGTTTGTGATGGGTTGGGTTTTTAAGGGTGTGAATTCCTATGTGTTGGTTGGGTTCTTCCAGATTAATGAGTTTCTTCAAGTTGTCTCCTCTTCAAGTTTATTATAAGCTGTGACATCCCTGGATTGAAACTTGATTAATGGAAACTTCAAGCAGTCCCATGGAAATTTTGGTATGTTTTTCATATGTTAAGTAGTACTTAAACAGCTCTACCTTTTAAAATATTTAAAGTGTTTAAAATAATTGTACATTTTAAATGGATATATTTGTATGGGAGACTAAAACCAGAAGGAAAAAAAATTTAAAATTTTTGTCTTCATCATGTATTAACACCCTGAAATACTCAGTTTTTAATTTTCCTGTTGTTGTGCATTACTATGTGGGTATAAATGGTTGGAACCAATTGTGTATTTCTTCTTTTAAAAGATGTGTGGCAGAAACAGAAGTGTTCTTTTTTTTTTACGGATGCTACATGAGGCTGATTAATTTATTGTAATTGTCAGTTGAACGTTTTTGGTGCAAACCAGTTTACTGGTGTTATTTTTAGGAAAATTATGTGAGAAAAGTATATGAGAAAAAACAGTGCCATGTAGTGGCCACATGAACACTAGATCCAATTGATAATTTTCATTTTAGTCTTTGCCCTTTCAGGTAATTAATTGTATTTTATTTTATGCTTTGACGAAGGGGTGGAAGGAAAACGGATTTCATGGTAGTGTTCAAAAGGAAATAATAAAAATCAAATATGATTCCTTCTGGGAGTGTGTATACCTTGATGTGACATGGGTGTATTTCTAAATAGAGAAATTAGTTCTGAAGCTTTTTAGTCATTATTTTATGGAACACAGGTAAACAGTGAATTTGATGTGTCTCGTGTTTACTTAAAAATCAAGAAAAAAGTTGACATAAGAAACCTAAAATCGGAGCAGATGATTAATTCACCTGATTTGACACTCTGTTTCTGACAGATTAAATTTCAATGTCTTGATCATCACCTTGTGGAAAGCTCAGCATATTGCCACTGGAAATGTACCTTTGTTCATCCTTAAATGTTTTCCTTATTAACTTCTTTTTTTTTCTCCTAAACATCAGTAGATTATAAATTAGGTTTTAAATCATTCTTGTCAAATTTCTCCCAGCACTTATTATTACCCCATTATTATTAAAATAACGTAACCTCACACCTAGTCAAAACAACTCATGCAAATAATCCAGAAATTATAATGTAGAAAACTGCATCTATTTTCTTTTATAGTCAAGTCTTAGCTTCTGTATATCAACTCTACGTCAGGTAAGTTATTTAGGAGTATGGGATTTCTTTCAGCTTTGCAGGAACAGAAAACTAGAAAACAAGCCTTA
>WEIV01014809.1:0-51866 GCA_013390005.1 Calyptomena viridis | reverse complement strand
GGTTGGAAAAGAGGAGTGACAAATTATGTTTCATTATAGAACATACATAAATATTCATGGCAGTAGGAAACTACAAGATGTGTAACTTCCCTGGTACCAAAATTTGCTGCCAAGGCAAATTTAAAGGCTGTAAATTTATTTAGCAAGGTCTCTAAAGAAAATCTGCAGAAGACTGAAGATCTGCTTTCATCCCAGTTTCTTTGTCTTACTGGGATACTCAGGTTATGAAATCCAGTTCTGTTTTTGTCAGAGAGCGGAGACTGGATTTTGGGTTTGTACTTTCAAAGTTTACAGAAACTTAAGAATAATCTCCTTTCTTTTTGATATTTTTCCCCCTTTATATTTGAAACTACTTTGCACATAATTATGTAAGACCTGTTATAAGTCATCTGACTACAGCTAGACAGGTATCTTAGTATCTTCCTTCTGAATAAGTGCAGAACAGTAGAAACTCTTGAAGTCTTACTGGATATGTTTTTCTTGTGATCCTCTTGGGTGTGCCCCTGCAGTTTCATTCTGTATGGTGTACATTAGCTGGATTAAAAAATTACTAGCAAACATATTTTCAAAAACAAGTTTTTAATGCTGAATGTTTTTCAAGGGAGTTACTATTTCTGTGATTTTTAGAAGAATATTTTGTCAAGAATTTGTGGCCAAGTTTAATAGTTTATCAAACTGTTGAGAAAGTAAACAATGAAATGGATTGGCAAAATAGCAAGTAGTAATGGAGGTGGGAATTTTTGTGCTCTATTAAAATAAAATACGTGTGGATACAGTTAATTCATGTAGGATCAAGACATTTTTTACCATATCTATAACGCGCGTGTGTATTTTGATGAAAAAAAACCACTGCTCCAGCAGATGGAGTTCAATGTAGGGATACTCTCACAGAGGGAAAAATATGGAATGTGAAAGAGATTTTTTGCATTTTCTTTGATTTTAAACTAAAAAACAAAAGCACAGTGAGAAGAAAACAGTTTAAAATTGAAAATACAGCACATTACAATTTGCCATGTAATATCAAGGAACTAAGGAGAAGCTATTAATTCTTCAACTTTACAGGTCTTTGAATCAAGATTAGTGGTTCTGAAAGACATGATTCACTTGTGATGCAAATGACCAATGCTACATAAAAATACTAGAGGGCTTAGATAGCTGTGTAGCCTTAATACTAAATGTACTTCAGAAGAAACCCTAAAAGCATATTTCTAAGGTACCTGTGAAAAGGTTTAATCTTTATATTAAACCTAAAAGTAGCAACATAGTAAGAACCATTTCAAAATTATTTCAAGCTGTTTCTGTTATTCTGAGACAATCTGGACATGTATTAAAGACAGTTTATGAAGTGGCAGATTCGTTAAAGGAATTGTCTAGATGTGATTATATTTAAGACCACAGTTAAACTGTGAGAAATCATTAAGCAATGCCAACTGGCTTTTTTTTTTTTCCTTCAGTGACTTTTCTAATGGTGGAGATGGGATGTTGGCTACAAGTTCCAATGGATCTCAGTACAGTGGCTCCAGAGTTGAAACACCAGTTTCTTATGTTGGGGATGACGATGACGACGACGATGATTTTAATGAAAACGATGATGACGACTGATGCCCTTTGCTTGTAGACTATTTTTTGTTAAAATTCAGCAGGCTTCAGGAATAAATTGTTCTAGGGAGAAGTGTCTCAAATTACTTTGCCCCATCCCCCAAGGAGAATATTGGTAAGCAGTTCTGAGTTTAGAAATTGCACCTCTGATAAGCAAACAAGGATTGTTTTATGTAGGATATTTTTAAATGTGGTGTGGATGTGTGTTTTTGATACCAGTGTGTTAATGCAGAGCCTTTATTTACTCTTGTTTTAGGGGTTTTTGGTTTGTTGGTTGTTTTTTGTTTGGATTTTCTTTTTTACTTGAAGGAAAATAAATTTTGCCCCAAATGTTCTTGCGAAGTTTGCTAAAGAAAATGTAGACACATCATTGAGAAATAAAATACTATCCTTCTGTGGAAAATGAATACACTGAATGGCAATTTATTTGGAGTGTATTTTGATTATGCCACTTTTTGAGGGATAGTGAGCTAATGTAGTAGTGTTTTTTGTTAATCATGCAGTGTCCAAAGAACCAAACAAGAAAGATACGTCCTACTTTTTTACATGTTAAATTCCAGGAATGTTGTTGTGAACTTATTTTCCCTTAAATTATATCTAACATTATGATTCCATCAATTTTATATACTTTTCACTGTATGTTGGGACATATGAATTACAAAGTTTTTGGCAAATGTTTACTGCCAGTTGGTGCAGCTATATAAAATGTCTTGAAGGTTTGGAATGATTTATTGCTTATGGTAAAATTTGCCTGATTTCTTACAGGCAGTCTTTGGAAACTTTTTATTATATAGTTGTTTACATACTTATAAGTCTATCATATAAAGACATGTACTGAAACAAATGTTTGTATTTGTTTCATAAGCATCTTCCTGTAATCTATTATAAAGTTGAAATTAAATATAGAGAATGTTTTAAGTTTTTTAACTCAAAATTTGTCAATCATTTTTAATAGTTCATTTTTATAAAAGGAATTTCAGGGCAGGTGGTAGTCTTTTTAAATTTATTCACAAACAATTAACTGCACAAATACTGTCAGCTGCCTATTCTAAGACAGTAGTCTTTTTATTGAAACACGAATAAACTTTTCTGTAATATTTTATGGAATATAAAGAGACTATAATTGTTTGACTTGTTTAACCTTGGCACTGTTAGTTTTTATTAATAAAACGCGCATGGGCATTTTTAACAAGCTCTGTGGTTTTTCTAATTCTAGGGTTATTTTAGAACATTTCACTTCTCGTCACAAGACATAGAATTAGCTGTCTTGGGATATTGGGTCTACACTATGGAGGGCCCACATTTTTTGCCTTGATTTAGTCATTTGCCTGTAGAACTTTTGGTAATTTACAATGCGAAAAGCAATAGCTTACTGGGTATGCTCTCTTCTTTCACAGCTCCTTATTTCAGTCATGTTGCTCCTCAGTGTGTCAGGTCAATCGTAGTGCTCCAATCTGGCTTCTGTGTTTAAAGTCCCGTGCTTACTGTCCTCCCTTTTCATTCCATATTTCTCAATCCTACCTTTCTGTCGTAAATTCCCGTGTCTTCAAAACAGATTTTTTTATCTACTTTGTGTATTTTTACTCCTTAAACCTTTTTGTTTGATCACATTCTCTGCTCTCACCTGAAGAGAATACTGAACTGCCTCAGTCACTGCAGGCTACTGTCAAGTCAGGATTTGTAGCTTGCACAAACTCCAGGAAGTTGCTGCAAAGTCTTAATAACTGTGCTGCCTGTGGTCAGGGCTCCTGGATGCACTTAAACCCTGTGGTAACACAGTGTTACATGGGTTTTTATCCTGAGGGATTGACAAATTGACAAATTTGCATTGGCAAATGTGTGTAGAGGCAGGGATATGGGTGCTTGCGACATAAGTTGAAACACAGTGAAGGTTTTCTAATTTTATCAGACTTTGTAAACATGAGTGAACCGATCAAATTACTTTTGTGGGCCTGGGAAGATAATTTTGAGAGGAGGGGGCTAATTGAATGCTTGGTTTCTGACTGAGGATGTCATCCTCTGCAGTGCTTATGCTAGATACAAGGTTCTTGTTGTGCTTGAGTCAGCTGATTCAGATTATCTTTAATGTTGAATGGCAGTTTTATTTTGATAGTCCAAGGCCATTATTCCAGTTTTCCATTGTGTTTTGAATCTCCAGTGTATGATCTAAGACTGCATAGTGAGTAGGGAGATGTTAGGTAAGGAAGGCAGAAAGCATCTGACAGTTTCCTTTTGGTCCTTATTGGTGCAATAGTCCTCAGATGAGTCAAAGTTAAGGTGGGAATGAAAATGTGAAAAAACATACATTTTCAAGATGTTGCTTTTCTTGCTTTTGGTTGCTGATAAATTTGTGAAATGGAATTTGATAATTTAAATATTGGAATGGTTTGGAGAGAGTGGATTTTTACTATATTTCTAGTTGCACTCTGATCTTACGTTTTTTCTAAATTATGATTCTTTATTACCTTTGTTTCAGGAGAGCTTTCTAGTAAAGGCAACAATTAATAACAAGAGAAATTCTACAAACTTTTTAATTACTTTCTTGATTTTGGGCAGTTACCTCATCATAGTGTTCAAGTGAAGGAGGAGAGGAAGAAAAACGACAAAATTGAGACCAGTGGTGAGGGAGTAGGTTGAAATGAGGAAAGGAGACTTGGAGAAGTAGGAGGAGGGAACAAGTAAAGAAAGAACAGATTGTAACTTAGGGTCTTTGCAGAGGGGCATGAAAAGAGAAGAAGCTGGAAGTTGGAAAGAGTGAGAAAACAAGAGAAGACTATCAAAGACTATAAAAAAGTCTACTAGTAAAGCCTTTACTTAAAAGAAAAAAGGGCAGAGAAGTGTATAGAACAGGTGTAATAATGTTGGGTATGGCATAAAGGAACTGGAAAACGGAAGATAACTTCAGACTGTATGGTTCTAATCTCTGAAAAGGGTTGTTCTACATGTTCAGATGGAAAATGAAGATCAAAAGCAGAAACAACGCAGGAGGAAATTGTGGACAGGAAATTGTTAAGGAAATCTGTGGAAGTAGAAAATACTCTAAGGAGATAAAAACTAGGATTCAGTTTAAGAAAGATTAAAGTATGATAAAGGTAATGAAAATGGTATTAAGGGCTCAGTTTGGGGGTAAAACGTGACAGGGAAGGGAAGTACTTTTAATTGCTTTAATTTTCCAGCACTTTTTTGTGATGTGAAGGAGAGGAAAAGTTGCGGTGTGTATTTATGCCTCTGAATGGTCCTGCAGATAATCGTGGGAGCAGTTTGCATCTTTTACTCCTTTTCTAAAGTGCTACTGAGCTTTGAAAGACTGTCTGTTTTGACATGTGGAACGAGTTAAGAAGGATTAGTTCACAAGGTGGTGTTACATCAAAGGTTAGACTTGATGATCTCAGAGGACTTTTGCAACCTAGTTGGTTCTCTAAATCTATGAAATAAGCTATTTTGCTTTTCCCCAGGAATTTGTTTTTCTTAGCTAAAGAGAAGCAATTACGACTTGGAAACCATTTTTTTAAAATCTTGCTTCAATGAAAGGTGGCAACAGTTTAAGAAAAATGTGGCTGATAGGATGCTGACCCTTGAATATGACCATTTATTAAATTGTTCATGCAGTGAGGTAACTGTCACAAGATAAATCTCATTTCTTTTATCTGTAAAATACACAGGTTGTGAAATCTTCCTGTTAATGAGAAATTTGAAAATTGGATGCTGCTTTAATATAGAAAAGGCAAAAGTAAAAAAAAAAAGAAAAACCCATGAGGTAATGCTACTGGGATGGTCATCAGTAGAAAGGACAGCATACAGTTTTTTCCCAGGTAGTTAATTTCCTTTCTCTTGACTGCTTATGAGAGCAGTAGTAGACTATTTTTCTTTACTTCTCCACTGACTTTTCACCTGTCTGCTTCCAGAAAGATGAGGCTGTTATCACACACACTGTATTGTTAAAATTGTGTCATTCATTAATCAGGAAAAGAGAAGACAAGCCAGCACGTTGAGAGCAGCAACCTTTCACGTCATTATTTTTGAATTTGGGATGTAAGATTTTTCCAAGGTTTTTTTGCTCGTTGGTTTCTCCTTGAGCTTCTGTGGATTCTAGAGAGATTACCAAGATGCTCAGTGGGCTGAGGCAGTTGCTACATGAGAGGCTGAGGGAGAGGGACCTGTTCAGCCTGAAGAAGAGGCAGCCTCAAGAGACCTGATGGCAGCCTTCCAGTACTGCAGGGAGGTTATGGCCAAGGTGGAGTCAGTGCGTGATGGGAGGATGAGAGACAACACACACAAGCTGAAATGAGAAGGTTTCCAGGTGGATATAAGGTATAACTTGGGACAGTCAAACTGTGGAACAGGCTTCCCAGAGAGGTTGTGCTGATTCAAGACCAGACATGATAAAACCCCTGAGCAATGTAGAGTCTGACCTCATAGCTGGGCATACTTTGAGCAGGGATTGGACTGGAGACAGCCTGAGGTGCCTTCCAGCCTGGATTACCATGTGGATCTCAGGGAAAGAAAACAAAAACCATGTTAGAAAATGCCAGTATCCAGAATAGACTAATAAGTGGATTGTTTGGCTTGCCAGACTCAGTAGAAAACGAATGGAAGCTCAGCTTATCTTCAGAAACTCAAAAGGTACCAAACTCCTGGGATGTAACAGGTAGTTACATGAGCTGGTAGAAGTGAAGACTCTCTTCCTTCAAGATGAGATTTCTTAAGAAGCAGAAATACAGCTGATGCCGAGAGCAGAATGAAGAAGGGCAACAGCCAGCATGAGTGGGTGTTTTGTACTTCCAGCATTTGATTACACTGGTAATTCTTGTCTGGCATGATAATGGTTGTCACCTAACTGTGTCTGCCTTGCTCAGCTGGGTAGCTGCTGTCCTCAAGGAGACATTCAAAGTATGTCAGCACTAACTAGTGAAACATTAATCAGAGAAAATCACAATGATTACTGATGCACAGCTTTGCTGTGATTAAAGGCAGAATGTTCTGATGTGGAAGAGAAAAAAGAGGAGAGACTGGTGTTAACCAAAAATCATCCATGTATTATCATTACGAGTGCATTGCTTTGTTCTGTCATGAACTTTTTGTTAAATTTTTGAATGTTTTGAACAGGTTGAAATCCAAACCTAGGCTCAAAGATTTGATCTCTTTTATCATGTCACTGTGTGTGCATCATGGTACGTCACTGTAAGTACTGCAGCTTCATCAGCAGGAGAGGGGGTCAGAGCATCTATCTGCATTGTAGCACATCAAAAAGACAGTCAAGTTGCAAACTTCAGGCAAGGTTCATGTTCTTGATTCATGTAAACTTGGGAGAATTCATTAAAAATAAATCAAAGGTTAGAGCACATACTTGAAGCTTAACTCTCTTAAACCAGGCAACCATGGTAATTTATGCAACACTGTGGATCTCTACACTTCTGATGCTGATTTTTGATGAACCTTAAAATAGTAAGTTCTGATAGACTAAAATAATGTTAGAGTGCCGGTTTTCAAAGTGTAAAAAAATAAAAAGTGTCAAAGATGTGGGATAGTCCTGTCCAAATGTGGTCTAGACAGCTTGAGATCAGCCCTGAACCTTGTATTAGAAAATCTGTTGAAGGAAACAGCTAAAATTAGAAAATTAGAAAAAAAAAAGAAAATTAGAAGCCTGAAATGTTAATTATTAATGATGAAGTACAGAATATGTCTTACCAAATGAATATGGGAGGAGATTGCATATTTTTGGCTGATTAAGGAAACGATGGATATGTTTCTGATTTTAAATATATGTTTTACAATACCAGCAAGATTGTGTGTTAAAGGGTTATGAACTATTTACTGCTGAAACATTTGTTGTTCTATTATCAGTGACTCATCAGCTGCATCAATTAAGATTGTACTTCTGCATAACAATTTATTCAATAATCCAGGAGAAAAATATTTTTAACTAATACTGGTTAGAAAAGAAGTAAACAATGAAGAGGACAGATGAATGTGGATTGGTTAGCAGGCAGGGCATGTCCAAAAAATGTCGTGGTTAAACTGCATATCTTTTGAACAAACTATCCAAGGTACACTAACAGGAGGAAAGACAAGATGCTGAAAATGTAGAATCCTAAAAATGATCAGGGTGTTGAGGTGGACAATAACTGCATATGTCTCTTACACTGTTTTACAGAACTAGCTAATTGATTTTGGATGTATAGGTAAAACTAACAGTGGATTGGAAAATTATATCCAGACACATTCAGTAAGACCAGTAGTGAACAGCCATATTTTAGCATAATTTAAGAAGGATGTTGGAAAAATTGGTAAAAACTAAGAAAAAAAGCCCTTTACTCAATTCTTTGATACCTAAGCTCAAGAGCTATTAGTAGGAGACTTAAGGAACTCTGTTTGGTTTATTTAATAAAACAAGGGGGGGGGGGGGAAGGGAGAAATTAGTAGAGTTGGGTCAGTTCGCACAAAAAGATACCATTTCAACAATCAATACCATTTCATACCATTTCAACAAACAGGCTCATCAATATCAGAGAAAAGTGACATAAGGTTTAAGAACTGGAACTTGAAATCAGAGTAATTAAAATGAGTTATTTAGTTGATGATAGTAATAAACCCTTTGAACATATTTTTGTTGGAATGCTGGAATTCCCACACTTGTAATGGTAGGACTGCACATAAATACATGCATTAGTGAATGTATGTATGCATGCATGGATGCATCCAAAGTGTCTCTCCAGAATTCGGTTCTTTCCTATTTTATACCAAGTGAGAGATGTGTAGTGGGATCCTAAAAAGGGAGTTTTCGGCCCAATTTCTGCTCTTAACATAATGAGAAGTTCTATGTTCCATTGTTATCACTCTAGTATCAAGGAAAAAAAAAATCTGAGGAAAGCAAACAGTCTTTGTCCCTAGTAGCGAGTTTATCAAATTAAATTGAAGAAAAGGATACCTGTTCTGTCATGCACGTTTGTTTTATGTTAAAATCATCTCGTTTGATATTTTGTGTCTGAAGGAGAAGCTTGTGAAGGGAGTTTATATGTATTTTTATATCTATATATGTTTTCTGCAAGCATTATCGATGGAGCTATTATTCTACATCCAATTACTGAGAGTAGCACATGGTATTTGTTGCAGAATCAATCTCTGCCTGACTTTTATTACAGGTAAGAGATTAAAAACAGCTCTATGAAATGAGAGGAATTCTCAAGTGCAATAGCAGTGACATCATGTGAGACCATTAAGCAAAGAGTCAATTATTAATATCTAGTACTTGTCAATTCTGAAAGATAGAGTCTGTCATGCACGACTTGCTGCAGTCTCATAGCACAAAATCCTTTAAGCATCAAGGAGTTCATATTCTTTTTTTTTTCTGCACCCTGTTAATTTTTATTCATAATTTTTAATAATAGGTGTTAGGACTAATGTTGCAACTGAATTTTTGTATAATCTATGTATATGAACACATCTGGATATATCCAGATATATGTTCTTGAATGAGTGTGTATCTGTCTCAAGGAATTGGAGCCTTGCAGTGGGAATGCTTAGAAATGATAAATGTGACCAGTTTTAAAATTGAAAACAAAACTGTTGAATTAATTCCTTAACACACTGTGCTAAATAGTTCTTGCATATTAGTAATGATTATTGCTGTGTATATAGAACTGTTAGTCACTAATGCTTGTACACTAAGTTAACTGTGACTACCCAGGAACTTCAGCTGCTTCTGTACACTGGCACTGATGGCCAAGGTCCTTGTCAGTCTCCAGGGTGAACACGATCAGGCTGGAGAGGTCTTAGACCAGAGGAAGTGTGTCTTCATTTCCTCCCTCTCATTGCTGATGGTTTTCTGCTTCTTGCTCTCCTCCCCCTGGATTCAGCTGTTTTTTGGTTTTTTTGCTTTTGCCAGTCATGCCTTGGGCAGGATGCCCTGCCTCTTTTCCTTCCCCTGAGCTTATTTTGGTCATTATCTTTTAAGTTCTGTCACTTGAATGTCTCCGAAGTGCAGCTATTCGAGCCTGTCTTTGCTGCTTTGATGGTTTCATTACTTCCTACATGATGTGCTGGTACATAGTGTTGGGCTGTGCCATGCTGCATCTAGTATTACAGAATACCTTCATGATAGTCATTCTGCTATTTAAATGTGCTTACATTTGGGGTTTGGGCAAGCTAATAACAACTACATGGAGATGAACACACTTAGGGCTTTTCTACTTCAGCTACAGTAGTCACAAACCTTGCTCTTTGTTACTATTTCTAGTTCTGGTAAAGAAAGAGTATAACCTCTCAGATGGCTAAAAGTTGAAGAAACATCTAAATTCAGGATGACAGTCTTTTTATGTAGAGAACCACATCTGATGGACCTGCACACCCTTTTTTTTTGATCTCAGAACACAATGTCCTTTGGTCAATACAGGCACACTTCAGTCTATCCCATCAAAGGTCTTGTTGTGCAGCTGGTCTAGGCTGTCCTGAAGCCCTAGCTTTGCAGGCACACAATCCATGGGAAGTTTGTTGAGTGTCTTCCTGTGCTGTGGTTGTAGGGCTAACTGGAATGTGAGTTTGTGCCACTGGATTGCCTGGCTCAAATGTGAGAACTGTAGATCTAAATACAGTCAAGCAGAGAATCTGCCTATGTTAGAACACCAAAGAAAGACTTCTTGGTTTTGCTGGTAATATTTAAATGATCTGTTTATAGGCAACCTTGCATTAGCCTTGAGCATGAGTTACTGTTTTGTTATCAAAAGTATTTTGTTGTTTTCCATGTTAGTTTGGAAAGATGCACAGAGGGAGACCTGTGTTCCAGCAAGGATATAAAGTTGATTTTTGTTGTCTATTAGAAGAAAGGCAAAGTCCCACTGTGAAAATTGAAACAGGAAAGGCCAAGGGGGAAAAAAAAGTTCTTACATGAGGATGCATTTTCTTACTGGTTTTGAAATGCAGAATTTTTCTAAGAAAGGCTCAAATATCATTTGTGGTTTTGAAGAGGAAATATTCCCCTTCAACTGCATTCTGTCTGCAAGCTGGGTGTCTGAATGTCACTGTAGTAAGGGAGGTTGATCTTTTACATCTTCTTGCATCCTAAAATGTCCAATCAGTGAAGGTACAAAATGATTTCTTGAAAGTATTTTTTTTTCTCTGCAGTGTTTATTCTCTCTGGCTGAAGCATCCTGGACTTCAGTTAACATAAACATACTACACAGACACAGAATCTTGTGTTTTTGTATCATGTGTGATAGAGTTAGACTTGTTAAATTTTAGATTCACTTAAAGATTTAGTGTTACTTCAACATCTTGCAGATTACTGCGAGTAACCCAAAACTCATTCATGCAAATGAGTTGCAAAAACAATAAACATTGATGCAAAAACAATAAACACGAAACCAACAGCATAACACTAAACAAACAAAAACCCCGAATATGACAACCTCTAATAGTTAAATGAATTGTTTCCTGGGTGTAGCTGGATGTTAGTGTCTTCCCAGTCATTTTTATTAAGTTACATACATAGAGGTAAATGGTACAATGAAATCTGTAAGCTAGAGGACAGATTTCAAGTTTGCTTTTTTTGCAGTCATTGATTTGTCAGCTAATAAAATCCGACTCGGCTGATTAGTACAAAAAGCCAATGCATTGGGATACAGATAATTTAAATATACTTTTATACATCCTATACAAGAGAGACTGAGAATTTCATTATTTGCTAGTATCTCAAAGTATTGACTTATTTTTCTAGCTATCTAATTATTTCTCAATATCCAAAATTTAGTATCATACATCAGTTGTTTATTATAGTTTGAAAAGTGATTGAAAATGATTGATTCTATACTTATTTTCTTTGAAGACACAGCTGCATACTTTGGGGGAAATTTGCGTTGTACAAATATTTGCATGAAGATGGCAGCATACTGTAGCCATGGAATATTAAACTATGTACACTGAGATAATCTTCATCTCCTTCACACACTGAGCATAGTATCTTGATTTTTAGCAATATGGTCATCTTGCAGTAGAGAATGTCTCTTTGCACTGGAATTTATATGGGAACCATCGTGAGAAAATAAATATGGATGAATGTGAAAATAGTTACATTTACTCTTCACACGTTTTCCAGAAGTGTCTCTCTTCCTGCTCAGTCTTCTATTTTCAATTTAAATTCCACTTTTCCTTCATATGGATCATGAACATTGTCAAAGGTAATTCCAGCTCCAAAGATTTTGCACACTATTTTAAGTTCTGCATTCCTTGTAATGTTGAGAAATTTGACAGCTACCAAAGGATTGCTGTAGCTGGGCTAGGAGGGGTGGAAAAAAAAAAAAATTAGCCTACCAATTTAAAAACAAAGTCTTAAAAATAGCTTTGTCTTGAGTTCTAGTGTTGCAGAGACACTCCATATGTTTCACCTTACACAAATAGAAAGAAAATAATTTTTAAATGCAAAAAGCACCCACCTGAGCCTTTTTCCCATAGTAGGGGAAGTAGTGCAGGTTGAAGGTACCATTCACAGGGTAGTAGTCCACCTCCAGTGGGTGAGACTCCTCATCCTGTTTGTAAAAAAAGAAAGGAAGATGCTCCATTGGTGAAGAAACCATCAGCCAGCCCAGGACAATTGTTCTACTGCTGCTAAGTGTGTATTAAAGCTCAGATTCACCAGTCTGTTTAAAGCTGGTCTTATTTTTCTTTTTCAAGTAAAAGTAGGAATCTCCAGCTGTTACTATTGCCAAGAAAAGCAGGCAAGTGTTCTTTGGTAGTATTTGGGAATTCAGTGAGTTGGACCTGGTGAAATGTGTGGAGAGCCTGAGGGAGCTGCACTGAGGCATGAATGTCACTGTGGGGAGCTGAAAGCAAACAGCAAATGTTCTCTGCAGCACAGGAGAGCAATTTTTCAGGTGATTTAAAGCAAAGTGGGGTTTTTTTCTTAGCATGTCTGCTGGTGCAAAAAATTGCAGGGAACCGAGAATATTTGCAGTGTTGGAGATCTGATTTCCAGAGCTTCAAGGTAATTTTTCTGATAACAACTGCACTTCTCTTGCTGTCAGAGCTGCAGTGCTTGAAATTTGTGAGACTCGGACTTCATACACTTACCACATATGTGCAGTTCACCCTTGGTGCAGTGCCTTTGCCAGGGAAAAACTTGATAATCTGAAATAGAAAACATACATCTGGTCATCTTGTTGAGGTAAAACTGAGCAAACAACTGAGAACTGAGCTTCAAAGCATGCATAATGTGTTTCTGCATAAGACTGTCAAACAGATCATCTCATCTTGTGTAACTGGGTGAAAAACTGTTGTGGCTGGATTTTTAGGAAGCAGGACTTGGTGCTGTGTGGGTTGGGCACTGCAGGTGGGGTCCAGCATAGCCGGGGCAGGTGGCACTGCACCTCCAAGTCCAGCTCCTTTACCCACAGGTACCATTGGCACTGATGCCCAGGCAGCCAGGGAGCTCTTAAAAAAGCTAATTATGTGTCTCTATGCTTTTAATCCTAACCTTTTCAGAAAAGTCTCATTTTGGAAAAAAAAAACCTTGGGCTGGTTTGATCCTATAAAACTAGTGGGGTCGCATCCTGTAGCAGCAAAGGTGAAAGGAGGTGAAACACCCAGTCACTATCCATGTGTCTTTTTCCCTGCTGAGGCTGGCACCTGATCTTGCTGAAGGAGGTGTTTTGGGGAAAAGCCCATGTTTCTCCACCTGCCAAAGTCAGGGACACAGCTCTCCTCTCACACTTAGGGGCTTGCACGTATTCTTGAAAATGTCTAAGGTGCAAGCAAAACCAAAAATCGAGGTTTTTTTCTGTCAGGAAGTGGAGGGGAATTTGAACTCTTCACTTTCTGCTGAAAGTGAACTGGAAGGCTCAGGATTTTACCCCAAAATAAATATAAAATGCTTATGCCTTTGTCTATGTCCTAAAAAATTAAAGGACGCATAAAAAAATACCCTTTTTCCTCTCCATAAAACATGTGTTGGTGGTTTTCCTTGAGAAAAATATCAACCAGGTTTGGATTTTGTTTTTCTACATTCTACTAAAGATTTTCTTTGGAGACTGGAGAAATAAGATATCACTTCTCTGAAACCACTTCAGTTACTGTTGCATTCTAATACCCCAGCTGAAGGCAAAAGCTGTAGAGTCAGTTCAGAGATCACTGCTCTATATTGCTTTCCTAGGGTGGTAAACAAGTCTCAGGATTTCTCTGGTAACTCTGGAGGTCTGTCAGGGAAAAGCACATGATTTTTGGTTCCCAGTACAAAGCAGAATTTAGAACCCGTGGCAGCAGATGGCACAGCAGCTCCCCAGTGGAGACTCAAGCTGTTCTCAATAAATTCTTTCCTGCTCAGCACCTTGAGCTCGTACTTACCCTGTTCATTTTTATAATAAAACAGGGTTTTCCTTCTGGAAATCCAAAAGTTGGATCTGTGATACCAGAGCAGTTTTGAAGCATATCTGAAGTAAATTTGCAGGATAGTTTTGTTTTATTCGGGCCATCAAAGGTGTCCTGGATGAAGTATGTGTTATTGGTACAGTTGATGTTCAGATGCTGAGCAGCTGGTGTATATGCTAGATGTGTGAAAGAAGAAAGAAAAGTTTCCCTCTGAAGTTTTTCATATGCAAATTATACATCCCAACATCAGGCTGGAGATTCTGTCATGGGAGACTGTACTTCAAATGAGGTTGTGATTAGATGGAAAGAGAAAAGTTTAGACTGTTTGAGTGTTTGGTTCAGGGTCTTTTTTAGCATATCCAAGCAAAAGAAAAAAGAGATCAAATTGAGTTAAGACTAGCAATTTGTATTGATAGCTCCATATAAAGACAATTTCAAATATAATTTTTTTCAGTATGTGTGTGAGAAACATGCATAATTACAATATGAAGGCTCAAAAGGAATATAAATATGCTAAGATATGAACAGGCAAATGGAGCACCTAACCTACTTTGCCTATACTCTCTGATGACACCATGCAATGGCTTTACAGACTTATCATGGCACTTTGATGTTTGTAGTCACAAATTAATTAGATTAATTTAGATGAGACTAGTTTTGAATCTTTTTTGTCCTGCCCCTTCACTGAAACTTTCTATTGGCCTATTTTATTAAGATTATTTAGCATGAAACAAAGTAAAACCTCTGAAGCAGGGCTCTGATTTTCATATATATGTTTACATGTTTATACATTTGTAGATTCATGAGTTAATTTGCTAATCCCTTTCAGAAGATACACTTTCCACTCAAAATCTGTGCTTTGAGAAAGACACGTGAAATGGAGACACTTAAGATTCTCAGACCTAATATGGGAGATGGGTCAGCACATTTCTTGTATGCAGGAAATCTCATTTTTACCTGTCAGAAAAGTGTGAAGAGTTGTCACTAAACCTTCCCAGGTTTTGTTGTCGGATACATTATAATAAATTTGTAGTCCTCTATCCCCATAAACGTCAGGTCGTAATGTTACACCTGCATGGGGGAGAAAAGGGAAGACAGAGCAGAAGAGAGGTGCCAGGCACAGATTTGTTTATTGAAATTGACAATAGTGATTACACTGCATCAAGACTCATCGTAAGTGTAAAAGATCCTTATAGCTTTAGGACTGGCCAATAAATCCTTGGAGGATTTAACCATGTACAGAAACCACCCCAGCTGTGAGTCATTCTACCAAAACCCTAAAGCCTCTGCTACTGTTGAACTATCTGAACTATTTTATTTTCACGTATATTTGTGCTGTTATAAGAACAGCTTGTAAAATCATTCCAGCAAATGCACTGGATTTCCTCAGGACTTGCTAACAATAGCAGTCACACCGGGTTAAACAAACAGATCATATGGCAGCATGAGGAACAGATTTTGAAAAAGCCACACTTAACATTTTACAGTAATTATTTTGCTAGCAAACACCAAACTTATTGAATACTGGGAGAGGAAACTTCAACATACAACAATATCTGACAGACTAATTTTTAGGAAAATTCGAAATGGTCATTTTTTTCACTCCCACCATCAAAACAAACCAGCAGGGTGTTTTAGCAGTGTGTACTGATGATCTCCCACTGATCATCTCCCTATCTCTTTCCATGTACCACAAATCTTTATTCCTAATCCCATAAGTCTTTGTCTTATTTTTACTTGTTTGAATGCTGGCACAGCACATCCTGCTGGGAAGGTATTCTTGCTCTCCCAGGAACTTTCCATGGTGCTGGCAAGCATGGAAATACCCACCCCAGGCTGCTTGCCCCAACGACTCTCCATCTTGCTGGGCACCCCAAAACTCTCCATGGTGTTTGTGGGGTTGGAGCAGAACCTAGGGTTTCCCCAGAGACTGACCCCTACCCAGGGGGAGAGGAGAAGCCCCACAGCCCAGGAAGGGCTCCTCCACTTGCAGGTGACTGCTACAGGCAGGCATTGATCATCTCAATAGCATGATGAAATAAATGAATATATATATAAAAATTCATATGTTTATTAATATAGAAATATATTCCTATATAAATGAATACATGAGATAAATGTGCCAATTTTTTTTAAAAGCCTAAAGTGTTTCCAGGCAGAGGTTAAACTTTGCAGGGATCATTTGAGCAGAATTGACCTGATTTATTCTACATTGGTCTCCCCTCACACCTGGTCTCTGCCAATGCCTCTCAGCCCAGCCCAGCCCCACACAGCTTTTGCAGGACCTTGGCAGTACCTGGAGATTTCAGCTGGTCTTGATAATCTGGCTCATATGGATTAATCGTCCTCATTAAACAAAAAATGGAGAGTGCAAACAGCCCCGACATCACCACGTAGAAAGCCAAGTAGTAGAGGCTGATCCAGACTGTGAAAAAAAATGAGGGCAAAAATCTTACTTTTTGAGCAAGGTGCAGTGATCCCTCTGCAGCCGGGAGCACCCTGGCAGCAGCAGCCCTCTCCTTTCAGCCCTTGGCCTCAGGGAGCTTTTCTCTGTAAAGGGACAGGTGTTTTCAATCATCTTCTCTACTCTCAAAGGAATATTTTTCTAGAAAAAAAATTGTTCAGTTTTACAAGGATTTTTGAAGCAGTTGGTGCTGAGCTCAGATTATTTAAAGCTCAAAAGATTATGTGGCTTCTTGAAGTAACTTCACATATTAGGACTGGTTATCTACTTACTATACATGGACTAAGCCAGCACAGTGAGATATTTCTGTGACAAAACCAAGTTGCTTCTTGTGTTATTTGTTACTTGGATGACAGATGTCAGTGTTTCAAGTGTGTTGATTTTAGACCCATATCACTTCACTGCCTTTTACAGCTGAAATCACCATCAGCAAAATATGTCATCTTGCTATTTTGTTCTGATGTGAGATGCAGAATAACATTGTATTTCTGTCTGTATGTACATAGAGTGTCTCACACACGGCTGGTGCTCTACAGCAGACAGTGGTTGTTTCGGGGGGACTGTTAGAAACCTGTATTCATCAGTCCCTGTATGTATACATATCTCTGTCAACTAAAAGGGCTCACATTTCAGTTGCATTTTCTGTAAAATTCTAGTTGTAGAAATGGCCAATAAGCTACACTCAAAAATTTCATGGAAGAAAAAAAAAATCACCTGGAAACTCACAGCTACTCTTACAGTTTGTAAGGGAAGACCAGGGATCTTCCTTACAATGGTCCAGACTGCCCTTCCCAGAATGTAGCTCATAAAACACATCATCACTGCAGACACAAGTTTGGCTATGGGAAGGAAGGCTCAGCTGAAATACACAGTAGCATGCAGTGATAAGAAACAAGCTCTACTAAGCAGACAATAATTCAGAAAAGAATTTCAAAAAAACGAAACTTATTTCCAAACCCCACCAATTAATCAAAATTCTCTGTAGATATGAACCCCTTTCAGTTAGCAATGTCAGAACCCCACTGCAACTATCACCCTTAGCTATTAATATGACAGCTGTTAATGTGTTAATTTTCTTCCTCTTGAAGTACTTGTTTTAAAACCACTTTAAAATCATCTTACATTTGCAGGAACTACTTGGGTCAATGTTTTGATCTAATTGATCTAGCTTATAGGACCACCCAAAAAGTGGTTCAAAAGCATAAAGGAGAACTGATGTCTACAACACTTGTACATTGTGTCACGCTCATTAGGATGACATCCTACTACACAGTTTTTAAATATACCAGAAGAAAGAGAAGACTCTTGCATGTGAAAACCTACCCCAGTTAATTAAGGATCTTCCCATGAAGAGCTTTGTTTCTGGATTCCAGACAAAACGACGGAAATTTTCCATTCGTTCACTGCAAGTCTTCTTTTCATTTAAAGTCGCCATTTTCTCACAAAAGTTCCCCAAAATGTGTCCTCCTCTGAAACCAAGAAATGCAACAGTTGCCCAGACAGTGACCCAAGAAACTTTGGGTTTTATACCTTCTTCTCCGCTGAAGGTCAACAAGTTTGTTTCCTGTGCAAATGAAAGTCCCTGTTCACCACTATCAACCCACTGCAGATACAATTCTTTATAAAGAGTGTTGATAATGCTGCTATTGAGGCTGGCAAGGGAGAGTTAGTTCCAATCAAATGCCCTTCTCCTTTCTCTTGACTGCCTTAGCAGGTCAGCAGAGTTACGCATTTTGCTGAGTGCCCGTAGGGTTTGCGGTAGACTCTGTGTGATATCTGTTATCAGGAGCAGATAAAGCAAAGGAGAGCTTGTTTCTCTCTGGATTTTCTTTTCTTTTTTTATCAATTAACCTGCAATTAGTGGATATAATTCTCTCACTACAACCTGTAGACATTTGTTGGGGTATAGGGTATTGCAATGGCAGTCAGAAGGGGGACAAAAAGCACCAGAGTTTCCCAGAATTTGACATGTTGTACAGCTGGGGAAATAACAGCTTTCCTGTTTTCTGTTGGGAATGTTTTCAGGTGATCTCTGACAATGCTAACTCAGCTTTGGAGTGTGTATAATAAAAGTTTTGGCTTACAGGTATGTGATGAGGTGGAGCAGAGGACGTACAGGTGCCATTTAACCCCCTTTTCTATCTGCTTTAAACCAAAGGCTCTAGGGCATTCAGAAGCAAATGCCCAACCCTGAGTTTGCTCTCTGCACAGAGGAGCAGGACTGAAAAGTGTGCCCAGCAATTCCCCATGGATGGAAAAACAAAGGGTGCCCTGCAAGTAGCAGAGCCGATGAGCTCTGTAAATGCTCCTGCTGCAAGGGGAGCCTGGGTGTTAGAAAGCCCTTGCAGGCTTGCTGGTGTCCTTGCTGCTTGCCAAAGTTGTTTGCTAATGCTCTTACTTTCTTATTGAAACCCAGTAATGTCAAACCTCAAAAATTGCCTGGTGATTTCCCCAGAGCCAGGGTTTAATCCCATTTAACCAGGTGTATTGCATGTCCTGCCTTACACTCACTTCACAGGATCCATGATGTGGGCAAAGTCTTTAAAACAGGCACACATAGCAGGTTAGCTGAGAGACTTTGGATCATTTGGACATTGAAACAGATGTAATAGATGGAGTAATGTGGCAAGATTATTCTGTCAGCTAAATAATGCAGAGTTTCTGAACACAGATTTATTGTGGGGTTTTTGCCTCAGATCAGGCAGCATGATAGTCTGGCGTGATAGGCACCAACTTGGGGTGATTTGTTCTCAGATGATGAAACAGCAGTCAGGCCAAGACAACCACAGGATTTACAGATACGCGACTAATTTATATTTCCCATAGAAAGGAAAGGAGGATGAGCGTAAATGTAGTTTCAGTCATTACACCATGACCTGACTGATATTCAGGACAAATGTAGGGTTTTTCTGAGAAGCTAAAATAAGACAAGAAGATTGGGCATTGAAAATTCCCATTGAAAATAATGAAAATTAAACAGGTGCCTACAGGTTAAAAGTCTTGTGGAGGTTCCCACCTAGCAGTTTCAGAAACGGGAACAAAGGTGTAAAGAGATCAGAGAAAGGAGTAGGAGTAGGGGGAGGCGTAGCAGGTTTTGAAAAGGTCCTGTGTTGAGCAGGAGCCAGCTGGATGAATCTGTTGAAGGGGAATGACTGGACTTGGTCAGATGTGGAGTTAGAGGCTCTTTGAAGAAAGAGCACTTTCTGCACAGCTTGCAGAAAGCTGATAATTTAACAGTATGCAGACTTCAGCAGGCAGCTAAATCTAAACAACAGATTAGTTATTAATAATGCAATTAAATCCCAAATTATATTTAAAAGGAAAATGTTACTTCTGCTTTCATACAGTGAAGATGATGTAGAAATCAGCAGGGTATAAGTGTGTGTATAGGAGATGAAGTGAAGCTTCCTGAAATTTAGGAGATTGTACTCTGGTGAAACTGAGGTTAAGGATTTCACATGCTCCTCTCTCTTATATTGTATCCCATTTGTTTCCATCTATTATTGGCTGGGGAATCTAAAACTCTGCTGAGTTCAGCAGCAGGTGCCCAGGTGTGGCTGCGTAGCATGAAGGAGACCATAAAGCCAGGAGGGCAGAGTCACGTGCAGGAGCAGGAGAAAGGCAGGAGCAGCTCAACAGGACTGCATGGGCAATGGGAGAGGAGCAGCATCGACTTCTTTCATCCTAACAGAGTCAAAGAAATATCCCTGCATCTGTGTATCACAGAAAAGGCAGGAAAATGAAGGAAAGGAAAGCCAAATTTCAAATGGAGGAGGAAAGGCCTGGCTGCTTTTAATGCTACCGTAACCTGCACATAATCTGTGAACCTAGATTCAACAGTGCTGTCTGTATTAGCCAAGAGTAGGGAAGCTAAATTATATAAGTGGGTGATTTAAATACTTTTTCCTTATTTCTAAACTGGGCTTAGTAAAATTCAGTGGAAACCGAAAATGCACCAAGTTAACAGCAGTATATTAAAACAAATAAATTACAAAAATGCATTTACATCAAACACAGAAGGAAGAAAAATAAAGTCATAACAGTGGGTGGTTATATTAAGATGCATATATTAAGATTGTCTCTTATATTTCTCCTCCTGTGTTGGAAATTGCTAATGAAAATGTCAGATATTTCTCAGTGAAAATAAAAGATTCCAGTATTTGGACAGAGAGTGATACATCAGCATATATGAGCTGAAAAACTTGCATTTCATTGATGAAAGCACCAGGACTTCTGAGCCAGCACTGAACTTAAAGGTGAGGCTTGCTTGTGGCAACATTGCTATTGATGCCACCAGCCAACTGTGTATGGCAGTTAAATAGGGACTTCCTATTTAATACTAATTGGATAATTGCAGAATTTTTTTAGAACTGCATTTTGTTTGCATGCTTTCTAAATGTAATTAAGGAAATGGGATGTGTTAGAAATACGTAATTACTTGTAACAAGTCATACTTGTTAAGTATGCAACTACTTTTGGAAGCTATCTGCAAGCAAATGGAAGACATGAAGGTGGTTGGGATTTACTAATGGTGCACCATGTCCACCAGCCTGTAAGACAAGTGGACTGGTGGGCAAAGCTGTAGGCTTTCCAATTTGATGTCACCCAGTTTGACATCAGTAGAGCTGTTGATGCAGCAGCCAGGTGGGGAGATGTGTGTTGGCTTGGGGAGGGTCAGGAGGGATGGATGGCAGCTGAACAGCCAGGACCACAGCATAGTGCTCAGCAGATGGGCATCCAGCTGCAACCAGTATGGAGCAGTGTCCCTCAAGGACCAGCACTGGTGCTGGGGCAGAGCCCAGCTTGGTCAAGCTAGAATCATAGAATCACAGAATGGTTTGGGTGAGATTATCTAGTTCCATGACCCCCACCATGGACAGGGACACCTTTCACTAGACAAGGCTGCTCAGAGCTCCATCCAACCTGGCCTTGAACACTTCCAGGGATGGGGCACCCACAGGTTCTCTGGGCAACCTGTTCCAGTGCCTTACCATTCTCACAGTAAAGAATTTCTTGCTAATATCTACCCTACTTCAGCTTAAAGCCATCCCNCCCCCTCCCTCTCCCCCTTCCCCTGCCCTTGGTGGCTGCTCTGCATCAGGCCCATCAAACCTCAGCAATCACACATGTCCACCACCAAAACCCACACAGGCATCATCCTCCTTTCCTCCCCTTGTAGAGCTCCCAGCAGACCATGGAGAAGGATTAGTTCTCCCCTCATGATCTGTGGTCCCTGAGGTTTCTGTACAAACATCTTCCTATGACTTTGGGAGAAGAAATTCAGAAAAACAGGTCCCATGCCCACAAGCATCCATTCTCTGCGCAAGGATGAACTCTTAGAAAAAAAAACCTAAAAACTGCTTAGAAAAAGCTAAACCTCTCTGCCTCTTTAGAAGCACCACATGAGAAGTACAATGAAGTAGTAATGTCCTATAAGCACCACACCTGTCAACTGGTAAGTGATGACTTCGCTATTTCTTAATTTTCTTCTCCAGTTCTAATTGAGACTATAAAATTAAATATTTTATTCCTGGCTGCTTCATTCAAATGAGGAGACTTTTTTTTCCCCTTCACTTTAATCTAGACAAATTACCTGATTTTGGTTTAGGTTTGATCCATCTACACCTGCTTGCTCTGTGAGACTCCCCAGGCATAGTAATCTCCCCAAATCTGTGTCCCTCCACTTGTCTCTGGGAGCAGGGATCCCAGGGTTCCCACAACACAGCAGTGGGGTTGCACATGAGGATGGGAGTTTCCTCAGCAAACACCACATTGCCTGACGAGGGACCTCATCCTGTCACCCTGGTCAGGGCAGAAGAGGTGCTTAAACCTCCCAGTGGTATGACAGCAGAGGCAGTCCTGGCATGACACTAGTCTGACCTGAAATGGAATATTGTAGAATTTCAGGAGTTTTTAAATTCTTTGCATATTTTGACATTTCAGCCTTTCCTCCTGTTTGGTCTTGTTAAAGGTTGCCTCCCAGTCTCCCTGTTGTTGCTGAGATAGGAACTGTGCTCCCCTTTCTGTGCTTCCCTTTCTGTCCTCTTCATCTTCTTGCCCGGCTCACACCTCCTTTTTCCTCAGCAGGTGAGTTCATTCCTTTTGGGAAATGAGCCCATCAGGGTGATGCAGACTTTGCATGAATTTAAAATTTAAAATGGTTTTGCAGTGTTCTTCTGAAAAGCAGAACTACCTCTCTAAAGCTGCTCTTGCTGTCTGTGTTGTAGCTGAGGGCAAGACTTAAAACTGTTTTCAGGCAAGAAGTGCCCCAGTATCCAGTAGAAGGATTAAATAGCTTGCCTCAAAAAACCCCACAATGAATAACAGTAAACATAATAAAGGTATTATTGGACAGCAGGACTACAGGAGTGCAGCTGCTGCTAAAGAGAAGTGGCAACAAGCCCAATCACCCAAGAGGGTCAGCCCCCTCCCTGAGCACATAATGGGTCCTTCCTGTTTCATGTCCCAAAAAGCCCCTCTTCTAAGACCTAGATCTGGAAAAGCATGCAAAAATATTGATTATGTGATACAAAAGTGGCTGCATGAGGGGCCTGGAGGGAACACAGGGCTACATGCTCATTGCCGTGTATATGGGCAGCCTGCTATCAAGCCAGGCACAACCATGTCACCTTCATGGATTTATCTCCTGTCCCTGTTGTGCTTCACAGCAGCAGAGACCATGAGAAGAGAAGGAACATCAAGAGCAGCACCTTCTTATATGCATGAGTTCTGAGTGTAGAAATTTCCCATTGGGAACCTGGGGATTTTCCACCACCTTGCAAACAAACTGACTTGGAACTTAGTGTTTCCCCTGAAAGGCTGGAGGAAAAGTTTGGGATAAAAGAAGCAGAGATTTGTAATGGTAGGTTTTCTACTGTTACTACTTTTTTTTCCCTTCTAGAATGAAAAGTGAAATCTGGCTGCATAGAGCTGACAGAATACCTTTATTTACTTACTGAATTGCACAGGAGGCCAGAGGAACCTCTCTCATCTCCTGCAAAGCAAAGTGAATGAAATACTGGGAATGAAAAGCTGTGAGCAGAGGGCACGGATGCCTGGTGTGTATTGAGGTGGAGGGGTGTTGTGCAACAAACGTGGGTGGCAAGAGGGGATGAGAAACCTGGTGGAAGAGCAGGAGGAAAAAATGTTGGTGCACAGAGCTGAAATCAGAGGTCCCATGACACGCCAGCTGTGTGGAACAGCTGAGCCACGGGCAGCATGTGTAGCTGTGACAAATCTGGGAGTCTCCTGAAAAGTTTGCGCATGTGAGTGAAAATAAACACTGCTTGTCTGAAAAGTTTCATCAAGGTACGATGGCGCGATGTCAATTCTATGGGCGCTGTTGAAGGGTTCTTGGACACCACAGTAATTTGTCAGGCTGCTTGTTACTGACCAGTGGACAACTCTGCATGGCCCTACAGGAGGGCTGCTGGTCTAAGCTCCCTCTTGCTTTATAATCCATCAGGATTCATTCAGTGTCCACTTTCCTCACCCACACATGCAGGGCTGCCCGTCAGCATCCATCCCTGCCTCGATGCTCTGGCCTTGTGGCCATTGCAGCCAGCCCTGGTCCCATTGTTTTGCCAATCCCTTGACCTGGAACTTTTTGTTGTATTTAATGTACCCAGAGCTGCTCGGAGGGGGACTGATGTTTGCTTTCCTTGGCTGGTATTTAATGCCTGCATTGCTGACCTTGGGCTGGCCATGGGAAGGAAGGATAGCCAAGAGAGAAGGTTGTGCAGGAGTCTGGGGTGTGGCACAAGGCTGGAGATGGTACCATGGTCCGGCTTCACCTCCTGCACAGCCCGGGTGTGGTTGTGGGCAGGGCTAGGCATCCTCTTTGCACTTTCCCTCTCTTGCTGACCTAGGCACCAGCAAGGCAAAGCCTGGTTTCAGGGAGACCCAGACTCTTCAAAAAAGCAATGGAGAATGTGTTTGCAAGAGCTACACTGCTGTAACTAGAGGCAGCTGATTTATATGTACAATGAG
Organism: Calyptomena viridis; assembly: GCA_013390005.1. Taxonomy (NCBI): domain Eukaryota; kingdom Metazoa; phylum Chordata; class Aves; order Passeriformes; family Eurylaimidae; genus Calyptomena; species Calyptomena viridis. Next base: position 27,460 of record WEIV01014809.1, on the reverse strand, counting down.
GGAGGTGAAGCCCTTTCCTCTCCCAGTGGCTTGCACAATTAGCAAGCTTGAGTAATAAGCTTGAAGGCCACTTTTGGAGCTCCATATGTAACAGGTTAGATCCTGGCTAAAATGTTATCCTTTAGAGATGTTGCCCTGAGCAGACTTACGTGGCAGCACGCCCTGGCAGGCCAGGCTTGGCTTTGCACTGGGCTCCTTACACACCATACTGGCTTGAGCTGCTTTAGGTTCACCTGGCACTGACTGGGAACTCAGTGTCAATGTTAATAAAACATTAGCTTTGTTTACTCTGATAAGGGCACTGATTCCTTCCTCTTGTGGAGGCTGTGTGGGAGGTGGTGGTGGTGGGCAATACCAGGGGGTTGCTGCGAGATGCCTTACAGGAGTACTGCCAGCACCATGATGGCGAGTCAGCCTGCTGGTTTCAGCCAGCTCCATGACACTGCAGTTCCAAACACCACAATTTCAGCCTGTCTCCCTGAAGGAGGTGTTCATCTTGTGCTGCCTTGGTGACTCCACAGTGCACAACACAGACTGTGCCAGCTGGGAGGAGAACCCACCCTGGTGTAGTAAGACATGGGGGAGGATCCCATGGGCCTCCCTCCTTAGTGTACCTGGGGCTTGCCAAAGGGGTTGTATGCTAGGGCTGGCATTTGATGTTCATCTCCTGCAGTAGAAATGAGGTTTATGCTTTTCTCTTTGGCCTCTGACTGTCTTCTGTATTAAAAAGTCAGCAGGTGATTGGGCGTGCCAGTCTTGCTCTGCCTTTCTCATGGAGAAGACAAAAAGTTTTCTGAAAATTTCTGAAATATAAAATTTAGAATGTAAGAGAATACCAGAGCCTGATGGTGGACCACAGTGAATGGATGAAGATGGTGAAGGGCCTTAAGGGGAAGATGTATGAGGAATAGTTGAGGTCACTCGGTCTGTTCAGCCTGGAGGAGAGTGAGGGGAGACCTCATTGCAGTTACAACTTCCTTGTGAGGGGAAAAGGAGGGACAGGCATTGATCTCTTCCCTATGGTGACCAGAGACAGAACTTGAAGTTGTGTCAGGGGAGGTTTAGGTTGGATATTAGAAAAAGGTTCTTTACCAAGAAGGTGGTTGGGCACTGGCACAGGCTCCCCAGGGAAGTGGTCACAGCACCAAGCCTGATGGAGTTCAAGAAGCATTTGGATGATACTATCAGGCACATGGTGTGACTCTTGGGGATGATCATGAATATGCAGGGCATATTCTGTGATTCTGTCATTCTGTGTGACACTGTTCTGTGTCCAGCTTTCTATATAATTTCAGAGCTTGGTGGGTGATTTTTTTTGTCTTGCTGCACTGCTTTTCAGTAACAATACTTCTCATTTGCCTCTCTCCTGTATTTTGCAGTTTGACAAAAGAAAACACATTAGCATTTTTTCAGTCTTGGGGAGCACATCTATTCTGTGTTTGAAAACAGACATCAGATCTGCAGCCTGAGCAATACAGGAAAAGAAACCAGTGAAAACTTGAAGCTGAACTGAACTGATGTTCCGACTGTTTCCAGCATCAGAGAAAGTGTTAAGAGCAAGGAAAGGTGTTGGCAAAAGTGCAGTTCTGGGTTTATGATAGCACAGCATGATCAGGGCTGTGGAAAATGCAAAGGAGTCTCTCTTCAGGGCTTGGCTGGTCTCCGCTTTTCTATCCTGCTCCCATTTGTCCAAATGCTGCTGACACCACCATGAGCCCAGCCAGATCTCTCTACTTTCCCTCTGCCTCCTGAGAATCTAAAGGAAACTATTGCTATGAAAAACTCCTAAACTGAATGCAAAAATAAACCTAGCAAAACATGGTGGTGTTTCGCTCAGGTTGAGTGCCAAAGCCTGCTGTTTTGGGGGCAACATGCTACTACTTGTGATGTCTTTCAGAAGATGGTGACTGTTGGGGTCCTTGGGAACATTAAACATTGCATGAAACATCTCCAGCAGTTCTGGCTTCGTCAACTTCCACTGAAGGGGTATCTCCATCTGCACAGGTGATATATCACAGGCTACAGGGTTTCACGTAGTGTTGCAAGGACATAAGACACATGCCCAACTGAATGTCCATCTGCAAAGCTGCACTCTGGTTCTCATTACTCTCAAAATCTTGTTTGTGGACAAAAGGAATGCTCACCAAGTAAAGCCAAAAATTTATTGATAACATAACTGAAATGTTAAAAGTCTAATCATTATTACTACAAATCTAGCTGTTACAGGAAAAAATATTGCAGCTAAAAGCATAAACATACATTTTAGCCTCTACCCTTTTTCTTGATATTACATTCCCCCTCCCTCTCCTTCTTGGGGTGCTGGTGGGACCCTATGTGTGTCAGGGACAGCCAGAAGCATCTCTCAGATGGAGGGAGATCCCAACATATCTAAGTTACGTTGGGCTCAGCCTTCAAACCTGTCCAGGTGTGCCTGGCTGGGCTTCTCCCAGCCTGACCTCATCATGGGTGTTGTGGCACTGTCACCTTTCACTCCTTCCTTTACTTCTCCCCACTTCAAAGACTGTTGAGATATTCCTTAGCCAAGCTATTAATAATTTAAGAACTCTTCAGTCTTTCTTCCTAAGCCAGTTTTGCACTGTTACTGCCATTTTCTTTTGAACTCCTCCCAGCTTGTCAGTGTCTTGGGGGTAATAAGGTTTTCAAAATTGAATGCTGTTCAAGATGTGGCCTCACCAACCACAAATCCTCTAAAATCTGTGGCAATGTGCCCACTGGCTTAAGTTTCCTTTGGGATCTAGCCTAAAGAGAAGAACACTGCTTTTCTCAGCTTGGTAAAATAATGTCTCGGCATGAGCTGCTCAAAATTACATAAGGATTTTTTTTTTTTAACACAGCCCTATTAAGTTGCAAATTTACATGTATTTACTATTTAGCAAATATTCCAAACTGCTTTGCATGCTGCTTCTTCTGGCAGTTCTCCTCAGATTTTAGCCATTCAAATATTTGCTTTGTACTTTGTACTTTGCCACACTGCAATCTGTGTTATTTTCTGCCCAGGTTTCTAATCCTGCCAGACCTCCCTGCTCTGGCTCTATTTCTGTTGTTGAAGCTCACTACAGACAGGCTGACCATCTCTCTTGCATCAGTAGCAGATATGTGTCAATTCTCAGATTAGTTTTTAACCAAGATGAAGAAGTAGCAATGCAGAGTCTTTGTCTTAATTTTAATGTACCTTGCTTAGTTCAGATGTTTGGATTGAATCTGGTTCACTTTTAAATGGATCTCATTTTTAAAGGACAGTCAACTCAATTCTTGGACCTAGTTTTCAGAAATGAACTCTGCACCCAGCCGCTTCAAAGCATGTCTTCCCAAGACTTGACAGCTGTGTTACACATGAGGGAGAAGATATTGGGAAAACTCTATACAACAGCACTCAATGCCTTCCATCACACTGCTGCACCATTACCTTGTTCTGGCACAGCAGGTCTTTATTACAAACAATATCCTTCCAACTCATTAAAGCATTCTTCAGCCTCTTCTAGATAATTAATGACATTACTCAATAAATGCATCACTAACTCAGGTAGTGATGTAATAGTGAGGAGGTAATGAAGTATCGGTTCTTTACTAAACTTATAGTGTAGGGTGAAAGAGTCCTTCAATCAAGTATACCCTCACAGTTTTCAGGAAAGCATGGATAAGTTCAGAAAACTGTTGAAACTCCTCTTTGGGAAAAGGTTTTCAAATACTTGTGAACTTACCTAGTGGCTATTTCACTTAGATCACATTATCAAAGTTTGCTTGGAGAAATGCTACATGAAACAATGTAAAACCTCACCAAACCAAGATATGCCAAGTTTGGCATCTGTCTTCTTAAGCGAAGTAAGAAATTATGTTGATTCAGCATTTTCAGCATGTCTTAAATCACCCTATTAACTTGTAGGTAAAACCTGATGGTATAATCCCTTTTCTAGCCTCTTCATTTGCATTGAAGTGGGACCGACTTTTTGCTCGCATTCTTTCTTTCTCTCTGTTTTTAAGTAAATGTGGTATGTTTATCTTTCTTTGAACCTCTGGAAAGAAGGCTGGTCCTCAGCAAGATATTCAGGGATTGCTCTGGCGCATTGCTGAATTCTTCTGCTCTTGGCTGGTTGGAAAACACTTGTTTATGTATGTATTCTTTAGCCTAAGCACCCTTTTTTTTCTGGCTCGTATGATACCAGTCTACAGCTGTCTGTCATTTGTAGAATGAATTTTCCCCTAGTTAATGGATGAAGCAAGGAATGATCTTCTCTTTCTTCCCAGTCAAAACAGACAAAGGATGTAACCTGGTGTCAGCCAAGGCGGACATCCCCTGACGATGGTGGGGCCCTCCAAGACCCTGGTGACAAGATTAATGTTTTCTTTGTCACATCTTCAGAACCCGGTCTTCAGCAGGCACGGGAAGTTCCTGTCCAGCCCAACACCATAGGGAGCCCAAATCAGGTAAGGAAGCCTGGAGCTGTCAGGGTTTGTCTGCTCACAGCAGGTTTGCAAAGCCTTTGGCTCTGCTGGTTTGGATCTGTGTCAGACTGGGCAGGGAAAGGTCAGCTTCAATCGGATGAAAAATCAATATCAAATGGAAAACAGCATCTCAAGCTGTAGGTGTTAAAATGCCACTGGGAAAATCCACTTTTACAGATGCCCCTTGTCCTCATTGAAAATTTCCCTTAAAATATGCATGACTGGTTCCTCCTTTGATGTCAGTCTGAGTAATACCATTTGTTAAGAGCTAAATCCCCATAGGCCTTATTTTCCCTACTGATGACAATTACATATATATATATATATATAAAAATAAGTATTTCTTAAAAATGATAGATATATATAGAGATATATAGGGTCTTTTTTTCCAGGCTAATACAAGGAAATGAGGCAATCTATAAAATGTAGAATTATCTTCCAGTAAAACCACAGCGGCTGCTCAGTGGTTAATGAGCTCACTTTAGCATGCAGGCATCCTTTTACACTCCCTACCCCTCTGAACTGCCCAGTTGTCCTCCTGGCCTTGTTACAACAACAGACCAATTCCTGTCGCTGTGAAAAAAAGATACTTGTTTGTGTCAAATAAAGTATTCTAAACTACCAAAAGACACAATGTAATGGTACTGTGCTTTAAGGGATCCCAAACTCAGGCCAGATTTTTTCTCAAAGACTCTACTCTCACTGCCCCTCACTATAGGAGGGGTGATGGTGTTGCTTCTGTCCTGCACCCATACACAGAGAAGCAGCAGGGTACTGATACAGGCAGCCACGACAGCATCCCTTTAGGGCTGCCCATGGGGATGCAGTGCAGGGGAATCAGCCCCAGGGTCCTCTGTGTGAGCTGCACATGATTGCGCAGCTCTAGAGACCATGGCAAATCTTGCTTTGCACAGCTCCTGAACTGTGTGCACTGAAAGGCATTTTAAAGCTGTGCCTAAATGATTCAGAAAATGCCAAAAATAATACATTCAGTCTTCATCCAAAGGTATAATTTTTTTTTTGTTCCAGTGAATGTTGCTAACTGGGAAAAGATGAGACTTTTTCTGGTAGTAAGTGACAGTAAGTGCTAAGGAGGCATCCTCAAGAAAAGAGGAGGTGAGAGAAATCTGAGGAAAAGAGCTCAGCACAAGGAGATTTTAGTATCAAATTATCTCTCTGTACTTACTTGTAGAGCCATTAAACCTTGAGTCCACACGGTCTTCTGAGAAAATCTTACATTTAGCAACCTGGCATAAAAAATATATGCAATGATGAAACAGTTTTACTTTTGGCTATTTGGCTGCAAGACTTAAAAAACTGAGTCTTTGGAGAGATGAGGTGAAGTGTTTTAATGGAGATACCATTAATACAAATGAATCAATGCATCAAGGGAAGACCATACTGAAAAGAAAGTACTGTGAGACTGAGTGTTCCACTAAAACAGGTTAGGAGCATTTATGGCACTTTTACGTTTAGCTGTCATCCTGCTGAGATGAGAACATTTCAGAATATGGCTATGCATCAGAATTTCAGTATCAGTACCTCTTTATATTGATCTGAGTGCCTGGGATCAGCATCCATAATGGATAATGAAGCTTGTGATTCCAAGGCACTCTTATAAAATACCACTATTTAGAATTAACTACTGCTATAAGCAGAAGTTGTGGAGATACTTGTGGAAGACAGGTCTGGGTCTTGAAATATGTCCCAGTTGTTTTAAAGAGCTTGATCTGTTCCTAAACTACTGGACTGGCACAAAGATGTATTTGATGCATTTATCAGTTGCCATGAATGTGTAGCTAGATTTATTCCTTCCAAGAAATAAATATTAAAAGTGGTGGATTTGTCAGGATTCATGGCAAAGATTGCTGACCACCTCACAAGACTATGCACCTGCTTCTCATCTGACACATACAGCACCGCCAGAAATCTGAATTTGTGAACATGAACCACCTAATGCAGAGAGAGAAAACAACCAATCTGATTCAGTGGTCAATCTATGCCAATGACTTGAAAGACCCTGTCTGAAACTTGTGACACAGAGTTCAATAAAAATCCCACTCTCCCCACCACTCACCCCTCACCCCCACTGGGTAAGGCTCTTCTTGTAGAGGGCATTCAGTAAAGGGAGAGACCTCTGTACAATGATAGTCTTCGGAAAACTGCTGTTATCAAGGAAAAAAAATAAAATTAAGAGATACAGGAGGGAAAGTGAGAGATCACAGAATCGTTCACTGGCATCTTTTAAATAAAGAACTTAAATTTATTCATTTAAAGGAGTTGTACAATCATGTGAAGTTATACAAACTCTAGATCAACCAGAGGCACACAAAGACACGGTCCATACCAGGATCACACAGCGTATTTCTGCAAGCCTGGTGTGCTCTGTGCTGCCCTTCTTCTGGTGGACTCTTTCCATCTGGGCATTGTGGACTGAGCTCCCACCTGTGGCAGTGCCAGGAAGGCACAGGCAGGACAGCAGCACCCAAAGGTGAGAAGCCTGCACTGGGATCCTCCTGCTGGGGTCTCCTGCAAATCAGGCATTTTGGTGGCCTGAGGAGGGCAGCTCTGGGGTCTGGTTTGCTTCCTACACAGGAACCTTCGCACAGCACCCACGGCCTTCTTTGCCCGAAGGGAGGACGTTACTGCTCAGGGGAGGGAGGCTGAGTTTGCATTCCATAAGTGCTGGATAAACAATGTGCTTACAAATGTAGGGTCACATCATGTCAGCCATCTGCTTTTGGTCCCAGAATGAAGCCCCCCGTTGCCCTCATAAAATTGTGGTGCACGATTTGTCCTCTTTGATTAATGAAGATTCCTCGTCCTAGTGCTCTGTGTACTCTTAATGAAGAACAGCACTGCTTCATGCACAGCAACAGACATCCACTTACCCAGCACTCTAAAACATTCTCAAAGTAGGGCCAGCACCCTTATGGCAGGCTTACAGAAGGGAATGATCATTACAGAGTGTCATGGTTTGACTCTGGCTAAAAGCCGAGAGCCCACACATAGATCTAAAATTTCTCAGAGAAAGGAAAAAAAAACCCTCAACTTTTGTGATAAGGATTACAAACAACTGTTTATTAACTACTTCACAAGCAAAACAGGCTCTAACTTAGAATATTAAGTATTTACTACTACTACTACTAAAATCAGAGCTTAAGATTTAAGAGTGGGAAGTTTGATAGATGTTACAGACACCTTTCTCCCCCCACCCCTCCCTTTTAAGATCTTTCACCTTCCCCCAACNCTGGGGCCCTATTCCAGTGTTTAAGGCATCTTCTCTTTCTCCTCTCTCCGACCTTGGTGTTAATCAAACTTCCCACCCTCCTTTCTCTTAAGCCACCATGATGTTCTGTGCAGCTTTTTTTTCCTTCTTCTTAAATATGTTATCACAGAGGCATTACCAGCTGACCTTGGCTAGCTTAGAGCAGAGAAAAACTCCAGCAACTTCTTAAAGAAGCCTCTCTCCTAGCCCCCCCAGCTAATAAAAAACTCTGGCCACTTAAAACCACAACACAGAGACAGGGGTCATTCATAAAGTGTGCCAAAAACATGTTTTGGACATGACTATATTTGATAATTCTAGAGAGGCTTTTTCCAGCCCTGAAACACACATGTCCAGAAGTAGCTTTTATCTAGTATTTTTATTTTTCTCCCTGACCAAATTATCATAATATCCTAAAATTCTATCCTGGTCTCCCTTATTCAACTGTGACAACAATAGCATCATTCACCAGGGCAACAGAACTGAGCAGGCCGTTCCTTCCCATGGCCCCAGGACAGCAGCATCCTCTTAGGTGGGAGCAGAAGGGCTCACTGATGGTCTTTTCTTTCTGTCTGCTTTGTGACTGTGCCCCTGCAAACATCTGCTTTTTCTTGACTCAATAAAGTCATTGTAAGTGCCAAGACTGCAAATGATCAATGCGTGAATCACTGGTGCAAGGCTCTGAGGATGGGTAGCACAGTATGGACACCTCCAGTAAGAGGTCACAAGACCTTAGCCAAGACCAAGGTACTCTTGAGGGTACATAACACTGTGGTCTGTGTGGTCACCTGCTGGGCTCTGAAGCTGGGTGGGGGGTGCAGCTGGTTAGGTGCAAAGGCTGTCAGCTACTTCTGGAAAGGACGGCTGGGGTCTTTTTTGGAGTCTGAAGTTCCCCAGTATTTTACTGCTCCCCTCCCATCACCCAGAACAACTGTACCTGAGACTGTTTCCAAGCCCTTTCATGTGCCAGTGACCCAGTTTACCATTATTTTCTAACCCTGGATCATTTCCAATGGATGTATTTCTGCTGGCAGACTGGAGGAGGCAGTATCTGGCCATAGCTGAGTGGGTGGAGGCAGTGGCCTCTGGGGCAGCAGCCTGGCCTGCAGCCCTGACTGCAGCTTTGGGGGCAGTGCTGAGGGTTGCAGCTGCTCTGGGGTCCCTTTCTTTGACAGTACTTCCTCACATCATCTCGACTCTCCCACTTTGTCCTTCAGGAAGTGCAAAGCCACAGGGGCACTTCCCCAGGCCCCTTACAGCAAGAGGCACCCTGGCTACAATGAACACCTGCAGCTGCACAGCCAGAAAAATGAGAAAATGTGATTCCGCCACATCCCACCATCAGAACACACACATCGTCAGGGATTCAGAGTACTGGTACTGAGACCTGGATGAAGCAGATGAGCTTTGAGAAAGGAAAGCTTTTGATGCACCTTGAGGATAGCAAAGAATGTATTTTTGTTCCTGTTGAGGTTGCTCACACTTTCCTCTCCCTTCTTGTCTGTTGCTCTGCTTCTCCCCTGCATTTCACTTCTCCTTACTTGCCTCTCCACTCTGCTTTTCCAGCTGCTCAGAGATAGTGCTGCTAGCTGAGGTTTCTCTCCCCCCAAGTATCACACTGCTCTTTGCCTCCCTTCGGCTTTGTCTCATGCTGCTGTCTATGGGATGCTTCTCACAGGGGCATGTGGCATTATTCTTGGACACAGCAGCTGTCTTCATGTCACAGGTTGTACTAAATTTGTTGGATTGGGGGATTTCAATCTCAAAAACATTAACTGCTTGAAGGGCTTTCAGAGCCCAGACCACAGGGCACAGTGCACTACCCATGCTCAGTAGGCAGTATTCCCCACAAACTGCCAGCCCAAAGCCCTGCAAAGAGGATGTGCTTGTGCTCAGCAAGTGAGCAAATGTTTGCTAGTGATGCATATACTGAAAATGTTTGCTGTCTACTAAATGCCTGAAAAGTGTGGGCTTGCTACAACTCTGTCTTATTTAAAAGTAATATAAAAAAATGTTTATAAGTGTCCAGAGTGTTCCTAGTTGAGTATCTATTTACATCTCCAGAAATGCATTGCAGGATTCACTAACAGACACCAACACTTGTCCAGAGCTCCCATGCCCCCAGACATACCGGACAGAAGCAGGGTAGCTGTATGTGTATAAGTATATCCCCATTTCTGATTCCTATGGGATGTCATTTCATTGAAACACCAAAAGTCTGATTGTTTGGATCCTATGTTGGGAGGGGTGTGGGAGGGGAAGCATGGATGTAGGCCGGCAGCATTTCTCTATTTATGTCCATGAGGAATGCATGTGCATGTGTCTAGTCCTTCCCAAGCATTTCTGCAAATGCATTTACAAATCAATGTCATTTCAACCAGACAGTCAAGAGGATCAATATTCACTATCACTCAGTGTATTAAACAGCATTGATCCCCCTCATACCTGCACAACAGGGAGGAAAAGCCGAGCATGTATGGTAGCTGTTAGAAGTTGCCTTTCAAGTTATACGTTTTAAGGATGCACATGTGCAATTGCACTGACCTGAAGGATTAAGGGCTATTTTAGTGAATACATTACTTTTCTCCTAGACAGTGAGAATGGATGAGATTGCAGGTTGTAATCTACTGATAACGTGGTATCTGGTACAGTATTTCCAGAACAGCATTGCTTCATGCACAGCAACAGACATCCACTTACCCAGTTCAGTGTGAAGAACAGCAGATGGATAAACCTGTCAGGTCATTCTCTTTGAACATGGAAGTAATAGCTGGTGTGGGAGGACCTGCTTCTGGAGGTGAGGACCTGCCTGTACAGGTGTTCTCAGCATCAAGTAAAGAGCAGAAACACAGAGTTTTTTGGTACTGGTATGTTTGACCCTTAATTATTGATCACATTCAAGAAAGGACAAGATTAATAGAAAAAAATCTATATTCTAATTAAAAACTGAGAAGATCTTTTTCCATTTAAGCTGCTTTTACTGCTACTTACTGTCTTAAAGCTAGGGAAATTAAATTTCTCTGGAGCTAGGTGTGAAGCACTGAGTATCAACATTTGATGTGCTTATGCTCTCCTTGGGAACTTTATCCACATGTTTTCCATTCAACTGTAACTAGCTTCTGAAACTGTAAGCTATGAGATCATGTAGCAAAGACTGGGTAGAATTTCATGATGTGTTGTATAGCAAGGAGCAGAAGTGAACAGAATGGCTTCCTCTAGCCCCCAACAAGGATTCATGGCAGTGTGGAAAGGGTACGGAAAAGTCATTCAGGGACAGTACTGAAAGTGCAGACTCTAAGCAAACAGCTTTTGCAGTGTCATTCCCTTTCAGCTCTGAGGGTTGATCTTGCACAGAACTTTTGGTTGCAAAACCAAACCAATAATTAAATAATATCAGTCTGACTATTTGAGGAGCAACCCAAGGTGGACATATAAGGTGTCACCAGGACACGTGTGGGATGCTGAATGAGCTGGACATGATCATGTGTTCTCGAGGACCTACGAGCGGGGCTCAAAGGCTGAGATGAAGAGACAGTCTTCTCAGCATACACATTTTGAATGCAAATTACTTTTTTGGGGTTTTTTTTGGACACATGGTTTCCAGAAAATCTCAGAACAGGTGCAATGTGAGTTTTTCCCCAGTTCAAGAGGCTGAGCCCTGTGGGGGCTCCTGTTTCAACACCCACCAGACAGGGAACTGCTCCACATGCTGAGACCACTCTCCCGGCAAGAAACAAGAGGGAACTCCTCTGACCTGATCTAGCCCTGCTATGTGCCACAGGGTTGGAAGCCCCGAAGGATCCCTGTGCTCAAGCTTCCACTCCAGGCTGGGCTGGGCGTGGGAGGCAACTGTGAGGCTCCTGGCAGCCTTTATCCAGCTACCTTCCATCATGTCTGGCCCTAAGAAGTGGACTCAAATGACCCCAAGGGATAAGGGGACAGAGGAACACTTCTAACATTTGAGTATTCTAACATGTGACCTTGTAGCCTACAAACAAAAGGTCTCTTCCAAGGCAGCCCACAAATTAGCTGCATATTGTGTGCACAGGTATTTTTCTGTGAACTGAAACTGCTGTTTGACAGGTTCATTTGCTGCCCTTTGCTTCTCGGATAAGAAGAGATAGCTGGCAACTGTCTCCTGCTGGCTTTCTTACTGCCCTTCGTGGTCTTACTGATCTCTTTCTTGCCACCTTCTACCATCTTCACTTCAAACAGAAAGCCCCCCTGGATTTATTGTTTTCTGGTACCTTTGATTATACTCACTGATGATGCACTGATGCATCAGTAGCATCTTCACATCTTTTTCACTTCTGCTGTAGCTTCCTGGATGTGGGGAGAAGCAGAGAGTATACAACCTCAGAAACATCTCCCCCTAAAATCAATGTATCTGTTCAATGCAATATTAACGATCCCTATCGGTCACTTACAGAGCAGAAAGCAGGATGCATCCAGGAGGGGCAGACAGTTATTCAATCCCATTAAAGCCCAATAAATAAATGATGGAATGCCTAGTAGAACAATCTGGGCTATTGGATGTCCTTTCATAATAAGGGAGCACAAAGCCTTCTTTCCTATTGGGAGAAGGCCCTGTGCAAGCAGTGCTAACCTGCCTGGGGAGGTATTACCACATGCTATGTGTCACTTTGCTGGGTTCTGATGGAAAACTTTGCTTCTCCTTTCCTATAGCTCCAGTCCACCAGAATTTCTTCCAATGGGCTTCATAATTTTTTCAGGACACTGATGAGATATTGTGACACAAATCAGCATATTTGCTTTCGGTTCTGGAAACCACCCATTATGCCACCAGTTTTGCTCAACATGACTATGCCATATGGATTGTGTAAAGAAGAAAAGCCATCTTCTTCTGTATAATGGGATAGACTGAGAAGCACAATTCATGATAAGAGAGGAAGGAAGCTGACTTATGTTTTACTAGATATCCCTTTTCTGTAAATGCTTGATTATAAGACCTCACCAGTTGATTCTTGTAGGGAACAGTGCCAGAGATGCCTCCTGAATATCATTAAAGTTGTTCACAGAAGTAGAACAAATCTGATTCTGTAGATAAAAGAAAACTGAACTGAGCTGAACTACTCTAGCACACTCATCTGTTTATGAATCTATTGGGAAGATGAAAGTTGGACAGGAAATTCATCTATGTGCAGATGTGTACTTGATGTTGCCTGTGTGCATGGTCCATCTGGGTTTTTGAAGCTAACACTCCTCAGATCTGTGATAAGCAGAGTCAGCAGAGGCTGTTTCCTATTTTTGTCTCCCCCGTATAACTTCTCTGATGTCTCCCAATGTAGTTGATCTCTCCTTGAAACCCTTCCGCAGTGAAAGCATTTACTCCCTCTCCCTTCATTATCTGGTTGCCTCTTTTCCCAGACGTGTTATCCTTCAGAGGTCCAGCCCTCTCCTGAGTGTGTCACATTTGGCCAATATGTTCAAAGGAAACAAGGATAAAAATGCCCCAGAGAGAACAAAAAGGAGAAAAATAGCCTCATTTAAGAAATCTCCATGCATTCATTGGCTAAACATGGCTTGAGCAGAACTTTCCCAGGCAAATTCCACTTAAAGAAGTGGAAGAACATCCCTGCATTGCAGACAGTTATCACACAAGACTGGACCTACAGATATCATATGAATAGATACATTATATGCACATCAGCTAAGAATAATGTGCAAAAGAAAAGGGCCTTGCCTTATAACTATTCATAACATAGAGACTAAAAAGCATGCATTTGTGCCTCTGATGTTGATTTTGGAGTGTGAAAGAATGGACTCTTAATGGGACCCTCACTTAATTGGTACCTCAATTTCAAAGGGACCAAATATCTCCCATATTTCAACATGCTGCATGGAGGATTTTCACTTGTAGCTGCACAGGCAAACCCCTCCACTTTATTAACCTTACCTAATACAAGCTCACCAGCTCTTGTACTCTGCATGTGTGTGGGTATGCATGTGTAGATGTTGATGTACTGTGCAGTCCTACAACAGAGATGTAGGACTGTGCAGTCCTACAACAGAGATGTACTTCTGTCGAATACTAGCTCCTATCAGGCAGATAACCTATCCCAGGCCTCTTCAGGATGCCTGGATTTGTTTTCTCAGTTCAGTAAATGTGACTGTGGAACCTGGGTCCAAAGGGCCATAACATTTCTGTACGTGGTCAACTTTTTGGTGACTGACTATTTGGGAGGTAGGTATCTATGTTTTCACCCAGGAGAAAGGACAGAAAATCTCAAATTCCTCCTGATACTTGATGAAAACTCTTTTTTCCATGCAACTGATTCTTACTTTGTGGCTTTAGTTACTTTTTCTGCAGTGATGCCCTTTAGAGACAATAATGTAAACTAAGTCTTTCTAAAAGAATGAGATATCACCCCAGATAGGCTTAGAGCTCCTAACTGAAAACCTAAGCAACCCAGCATTATTTATAAATGAAAGCAAAGTAATTGATAGCAGCAATACAGACTCAGTATTCAGTTTCTCTGTCTGAAATTTCTGACACTGCTGTACTCAGCACTGCAACTCAGATCTGGCTGCCACTGTGTAGTTAGCAATCTAATAACCAGTATTAACTTTATTTGCATGGAGTATTTTCTATCTAATTGGGTAGGATACTTGCAGTACTTAGGTATTTTTGCTCCTTCAGAGAAGTCTGACTTCAATCGAGGTCTGTCTTTCTTGTTTCCCAACTTCCAGATCAGTTGCTTACATGGCAGGTTCTTGGCAGTTTTTCCCCTTTTGTGATCTCTAATATGAATAGAGGGATTTATTACCTCTTTCATTTATTCCTTTCCTCTGCTCCAGCCTCTGAGTGATGGCCTAATCATCTTCCTGGCAAGAAGGGCTGGTGGCCTCCCAGGATTTAAAAAAATGAATGTATTTACTTCAATGACTTTGAGGTTGCTCCTTTCTAGCTTTGTGGAGGGTTGATGTGAGGGTTTTTAGAAGACAATGATTACATATATGAAGCATTTCTTAAGAATGCATTTCATAACCTGTGGCATGCACTGCTTACACTTTGTCAGAGCCTCTGGACCATGATGTAAAATCATTGCTTCACTTAACATCTGCAGGTTGGCAGCCACCACTGCATTTTATATTTGCCCTGTTGAAGACAGGCAGGGTAGTGTGGTACCAAAACTGATTGCCATTTTATATCTCACAGTACCTTCACTGCCCACCTATTTGAAGATTGTCACCACATGCAGGTCATGCTGGTTCAGGAGCCTCATCCTCTGAGGTAGAGTTCAAATCACCAGTGCCTCTAGGAACTGCTTCTGCTCTTGGCCAAATTCAGATTGCAACAAAGTCAGAGCTTCAGGCAAGAGGTGAACAACACTAAGACAAGTGGAGCCATCAAAATCTCCAAAACAATCTGTCACACCCCAAGAAGATAAGAAATAATTTGGGTCCTTGAGGCAGCTCTGTTGCAATTACAGAAATGCAATGCAGAAGATGAAAAGCAGATAAGGAAAGAGATGGAGCATGATCAGAAGCAGTGGTTAATAATCAGATAGAAGGTGCAATTAAGAGTAACTGTTCTGTGGTGCCAAATGGACAACGTGAGATAATCCAATTCCAGAAGCACTGCCAGAGCACCACAACACTCTGCCTTCCATCTATTTAGGCAGCAGGAGAGCCCTACCAAACGCACATCATCATTATAGAAGAGAAATGTTCATTTTTCTCTTATTCACTGTGCAATTAATTATAAGTTATCTTTTATGTGTAAAATCATCATAAGGTTGGGGTCAATTTATGTTTTGCTGAAAGCATAGTCACTATTTGAGGAGTTAAAATGTTGCAGTATTTATTATCTGTCTCCCTCCTGACTCTCCCTAAATCATTCCTCTAGCAGTCTCCTTCTTCTGCTGAGGACTTGCCTTGGTCTCTTGTCCCTTGGTCTCTCATGACATGTCCCTCTGTGCCTGCTCCTGAACTTACACACCCTCAACATCTCAGAGGTTGTCCAGCCCCTTCTGTTGTGTGCTTTGAGCTGAAGTTCAGGTGTGGCCCTTTGGCCAAGGTTCAAAATTTGTTAGTGAAACATCTGCCAAAAACCACTTGCAGGCAGCATGACTGCTTCAGCCACATTTCCAAAGGAGAAAACTGATATAAAACTTCTTGAGTAAGCAGCAAGTGGCCAGACTCCACCGCAGTTAAGATTTTCATGTCCCATTTCCTTTCTTTCCATTTGTATTTCTCCTCAGAAATTTTCCTTTAGGCTTTCTAAAGGAGGCTCTGGTCCTTTTACCCTTGAATGAGAAGCCAGCACACACACGTTGGGTGCTGCATGATGCATGAGACTAACTCTGTGTGTTCTCTTAAAGGTGTCCTTTATCAATACAAAAAGGACAGACGTTTCCACAAACAGTTGTCATATAAAAATAGATGAGGAAGTAATATTAATGGCACCCTTGCTAGGTAGGTGAAATGTATAATGCTGTGTAACAGAACATTTTTAACACAATAAGACAATTGTAGTTTATAAATCAACAAGCAGACTTCAGTTAAAAACCAAAAGTCTAAGTAAGAAGTAAAAAATTGAACAAACTGCTCTGGGAAGGAAATGTTTCTTATTAAATGCTTCATGTTTATTTATGTACACTACAGATAAAAGGGAAAAAGAAATGGTCAGCACTGATGTCTGAAGCGGAGCTGAACACCCACATGCATGCACGTGAATAGTTTGCTGATAATTAATAGTCTCTTGAGGCTAGGTTAGATTAAGATTTGTTGTCAATAGGTGTCCATAATCTTCCAGACTGAGAAGACAGTTTTGTTCAACTGTATGGAAGTTCTCCAGATTTATGAGGATTCTGTAGTCATTAAAATTATTAAGTGTTTATGTCAAGAAAGAACGACCTAAATAAATACATTAAAATGTATTGTACCTTTATTTGACTTCTTTCAAAAGTTGCTAGCTTTATAGTAGGAATCCTGGTCTCAGCTCTTATTTTATTCCCATTTTTCAGGCTACTTTAACATAACTTTTTCAATTAGTTTTTTTTCTCATTGAGAGGGAAGGTGGCCTTTTATTTATCTTAGATAAAAACCAGGCACATGGGCAAGGCAGGAATCTGACAGATACAAAATCTAAACTCTAGTTCAAACTATAGTAAAATTGGTGTTTACCATGAGCTGAAGATCCCTGAAGATCTACCCAAACTGAATTCAGACTTCCGAAAGAGAGGCAGTATGGGGACTTTCATGCACAGTATATGGAGTTAAGCCTTCTCACATGGCATCTCAAATGTTGAGCACACTGAGGAGGGACCACGAAGAATTGGTTTATAGAAANAACTGCTCTGGGAAGGAAATGTTTCTTATTAAATGCTTCATGTTTATTTATGTACACTACAGATAAAAGGGAAAAAGAAATGGTCAGCACTGATGTCTGAAGCGGAGCTGAACACCCACATGCATGCACGTGAATAGTTTGCTGATAATTAATAGTCTCTTGAGGCTAGGTTAGATTAAGATTTGTTGTCAATAGGTGTCCATAATCTTCCAGACTGAGAAGACAGTTTTGTTCAACTGTATGGAAGTTCTCCAGATTTATGAGGATTCTGTAGTCATTAAAATTATTAAGTGTTTATGTCAAGAAAGAACGACCTAAATAAATACATTAAAATGTATTGTACCTTTATTTGACTTCTTTCAAAAGTTGCTTGCTTTATAGTAGGAATCCTGGTCTCAGCTCTTATTTTATTCCCATTTTTCAGGCTACTTTAACATAACTTTTTCAATTAATTTTTTTTCTCATTGAGGGGGAAGGTGGCCTTTTATATATCTTAGATAAAAACCAGGCACATGGGCAAGGCAGGAATCTGACAGATACAAAATCTAAACTCTAGTTCAAACTATAGTAAAATTGGTGTTTACCATGAGCTGAAGATCCCTCAAGATCTACTGAATTCAGACTTCTGAAAGAGAGGCAGTATGGGGACTTTCATGCACAGTATATGGAGTTAAGCCTTCTCACATGGCATCTCAAATGTTGAGCACACTGAGGAGGGACCACGAAGAATTGGTTTATAGAAATCCCATACTCTAAGATTTAGACACATCCCAAAAGGCTGCAGGCAGATGTCTCTGTCCATTTAGTCTCCTTTATAAGGCAAGAACTCCCTGCCTTTGCTTCTAAAACATCAGTGGAGCTAACCTTTTCTTTAAAGTCCTGGCCGAACATGTGGAAGAGATGGAGGATGTTGCAGCCGGACACTGTTGTCATTAAAGTGTTAAACTAAACGTGGTCACCACCATGTTTCTGAAAGAGACTTGGGGCTGAGGAGCAGTGCTGAGCTAGGAGGGGTCCCAGAGATTGACAAAGGCAGCATTCTTCTGCTGGAGTCAAACAGGGAAGTGCCTCTGGTATTATTTGGCAGCTGCCTGGGGGCTTTTAGTGTCACAGCTCTGGCCACTAGCTGCCCTCAATGTACTTTCAACCCTTAAGATGATTTTTCTCACCCTAAAAGACTATGGCATTTCACAACGAGTATACAAATTCAAGCCCAACCTAAAATGGCCAAAGAAACAGAAAGAATTTGGCTTTGTAAGTTGGATTTTGCAGTTACCATCTGTCATAATTACCGAGGCCAGGACGAGTCTATCATCATGTGGGTATAACCAAAACTGTATATTCTATCACCTCTATGTAATGGGCTGTTAATAATGTATCATTTGTAGCAGCTGCTCAGGGCACACCTGACACCTCAGATTACAATAGATAAGGAAAGAGGCAAACCTTGTGAGGCAGGGGAGTGTCTCTTTTCACACCAATGACTCAATTGTGATAACTCCCCTCAGAGGAGACATTAACACCTCCACNGCATACAATCTCAGATGTAACATAGAATCTTAAAATATCTCAAGTTGGAGGGGATCCACAAGGATCCTCGACTGCAGCTCGCTGCTCCTTACAGAACTACTTAAAATTAACCATATGACTAAGAGCATGAATTCTGAAAGGCTTGGTGCTGTAACTGCTGTCCTGAGGAGATCATTGCAGTGCCTGACCTCCCTCTCAGTGAAGAACCTTTTCCTAATGTCCAATTGGAACTTTACCCTGACATTTTTATTCCATTTCATCATGTCTTATCACTGATCACCAAAGAGAGGAGATCTGCACCTCTCTTTCCACTGATGCCACTGAGGAAGTTGTAGACTGTGATGAGGTCACCCCTCAGCCTTGTCTTCTCTAAATTGAACAAACCAAGTGACCTCAGCTGCTTCTCCTCAGTCTGGCCTTTCACCATCTAGATCATCCTCCTTTGGACACACTCTAATATTTCTCCTCTCTTGTACTACAAATGAACCAAAATGGGGCTGAGTTTCTGCTCAGAGATGCTTGTGGCAGAGACAAGTTCCAAAGGCATCCTGGAGAGATAAGCTCTTGTATTTCTGTATCACACCATAGACAAGGGTTACTGAGGACCTGGATTAACAGTGTGCCTGCTGTTAATAGTGAGTACAAACCATTGCTCTATGACACAGCTTTCTGCTGCTAACAATGTAAGCATAAGATTTGAGGGAATAATTACCAGCAGCTTGCAGAGAGGTTTTCCTATATGCTGATATTAAATAACTTTCATATTAATATCACAGTTTGAAAGTGACTTCTGTTGATCTTCCAGCTTAGTTCTCTCTAAACGTGTCAGGAGACCTGTGTTCAGTCTGAACCCCGAACACCATCAATACTTCTCTTGTTTTGTTCTGACCTGTGTAAAGTTCAGGTTTCCAAAGCTTTAGGCTTACCTCATTTCACTATGCTAACCTGATGTATGCCAAATTCTGACATCATATATAAAAGCTTCAGTATAGAGGAAGAGCCAGGATCTAAATCTTGAATTATCCCATGCGTGCTGTCAGGGCAGAGAGCCCTTGGATCTAATGCCACTTCCCTTGTACATGCCATCACACTTAGCAGGAATTTGGATGCAAAGGAAATGCAAAATAAAAGTAGAGTTGGTTTAGGACATAAAGGCTCTTGAGTCAGTAAAATGGGACATTGGAAACATGTATCTTCAAGATATGGTCAGGAAGCCCTTCAGGGGCAAGAGCCAAGTGGATCAGTAACCTTAGTTATTACCAAAGGACTTATGTTGAGAAAAGAGTGCTTTAATTTGAAATCAAAATTTAACAGTCAAATAAAGGCCCCTTTTAAAGTTTTATGAAAGGAGGAAGCAGTAATACCTATAGTACCTAAAATAAGCTACTATATACTAGTAGCTGTGATTATATCTACTGACTCATTTGGACCTTATTGTTTAAAATGAAAGACAAATAGTGCGTGGAGAACTGGTTATTCAAATGCAGAAAGGAGCTATTTTTAACTAGATCCTCTGTCCCCTTTCTGTCTTATGCAGCTCAACAGATACAGTGAATAACAAAACTGCAGCCTTCCCCAAAGCCAGAGCTCTCTTTCGTGAATATTGATGCAATTCAGTTGGACTCAATGATCTTAGAGGTCTTTTCCAACACAAATGATTCTATGATTCTAATTCAGGATTACTGCCACGTTCCAGTTTCAAGGTCTGCTGGCCTGTTCTTCTTTATAACTGCTGAATGTGTAACTTTTTTCACATGTTGTTCATCACCATTGTGTGGGTGAGATTTTTTTGTTTGCACAGATGCTCAAGAAATAGCTATCCTCTGTATAAACACACTCACTGATGAGCGAGCAACAGTATATGGGGTATGTTCAATTGTTATTTGAGTTTGTTTTAAAAGTTTTATTTTCCTAGGCAAGTTGCAGAAGCACAGGAGCAGGAACACATGTTTGTGCAAAGAGGGGGAAAACCTTGGTTTTGGGAGCCATCAGATTTCTCTCCTGCATGACAAGGAAGTTTTGTGTCTCTTTGCACCTCTGCAGGCATAACGTAAGGCTGAGGGAGTACAACACCACCAAAGGAGAATTCTGAGAAGAAATCTTTCATTCCTTTCTTCTGGGGCAATTTCACGCTGTGACTAAGAACTTACAGCATGGCTCATGTTTTTATGAATCCAACAACATGTTTTATTGGGATATGTGAGCATGCCTGTATACATAAATAGAAATAGATATGCCTATATAAGGGGGTGTCATGGTTTGACAGTTTTAGCTGTGTGCAGTTACATTTCACTCACCAGGCGTTTTTAAAGCCTCATCTGCACCCCATCCCTCTAATCGATACCCTCTGGGCCCCGTTTGTAAAGTATAAATTCCCGATACTTTCAAACTGCTGCTGCCACTGAAGATGAACAAATGAAGCCCTCCCACTAGCATGAGCTCTAAGCAAACTTTCCCTTCCCAAAAATGGATTTTTCACTGACTCCATCTCCACAATGCTTTTCTGCCTGTCCTCACACCCTTTCCCATCCTTGCCAATGACTCTGGCAGCGAGGCAGTGTATCATCCTTTCTTGAAATAGTCAGGCTTAACACTTGAAATCACAACATGCAACAAAGCCAGGAGTGAGGGCTCTGTGCAAATGGAATTGGAGATTCCCACCTTTAAAGCTGATTTTCTGAGAGATGGCCCAGCTCCTAGGAAGTGCTTGCTCATGGAAAAGCAGTTTTAGATAACTGTCAGAGAATTCAGAATCTTAGCAGTAAGATTCTCACTGTCTTTTGAGCCTGGTACCTCTGTAGTAAGGCAGATGCCTCTGCAGTAAGACAGTGAAAACTGTCAGTAGCATAGTATCTTTGTATTTCCTTTGTATTTCTTAAGTATCTTTGCAAAGAAGTACCTCCAGCAGTTTTTCTACCACCCTCTGGTATGGTATACCATACTGTTTAGATACTACTTGGAGATGGTACATGTTCTGGATGACCTCCCTGTATGCCTTCAGGCCTTTACCATACACCAGTATCTCAGGGATTTGCCCAGTCATTGTAATAAATCTTTATTACTGCACTTCAATCAGTTCTTTCTGTATATATTTCAAAAATAAAACTTGTAAGATTAGAGGACCTAATCCTGCACGAACACATGTGCAAAGGGCATTTATATATTTTAAACACCTTCTGAAGGCCATTGGCAAGTTTGAAGTCACAACAATTTGACAATGGTTTTGTAGGATCTGCTTTCTTCATGGTAGGACTACAGTAGAGTTGCTGAGTGGAGTGTCCATGGAAGTCAAAGGGATGAATTGTAGGGCAGGATGTTAAGCAGATGCCTACTAGGTTGCTGGAGCAAGGATTTTCAGTATCTATTTCAATGGCTTCACTGGTAACAAAAATAATCTAAAAAATACTTTCACATGTGACCTGAAAAATATATACAGGAAATCAAGATGTTAAGAACTGTGTGATAAGAGATATTTTCTGTTTAAGCAACTCAAAGTTTCTCAGAAGATGAGAATATAGTGCAAAACATAATAATAAAGACATGCCATTGACACGGCATGACGGTTATTTATAAAAACTTCATAATATCCAGGTTGATGTTGGAAAGGAAAAGAGATGTGAATATCACCATAAATAAATCTTTAATATTGTATTCTTGTTGGAAGTGGCCAGTATCTTTTTCTAAAAGTTCCTTGCATTATTTTTTATAGCAGATCCACTGGGAAAAAAAATATTTGAAGATTATTTTTGACAAAAATTAAGTTTATTGCAGCTTTGTTTACCTTATCAACATAACCAAAAGCTCATTTTGCAGGTAAATTATCGCAGTCTTGTAAAGCCTTGGGAAAAAGGGCCAGAAATCTGTGAATTATCCATTGCTGATGCATTTATGCTGGAAGCAAGTAGATACAGTGGTTAAGGATAGCAACCTGAAAAATGATGCCTTGATCAAAATCTGGGAAGGAACTTAAAAGACTTCAGAGGCAAACCTGGAATGGCTACTTACCACCTTAAGTTTACCCTTGTTGAAATGAACTGTCATGTGAGAGGACAAAGTTAGTATAATACCAAATGTAAAGCATCATTCAGAGTTTGAGGCTAAAGGATGCCCTCATTTATCATAGTATCTGTTTATTATGAACAGTCAAGCATCTCCAAATATAATCTATTTTTTCCTTTAAAAGTCTGTGAAGTCAAGCATGATGCTGAGCTCCATTTGCACATTTACCTCAGCAGGTGTTTCAGTGCATTCAGCCCACAAAAGCTGAAGGATTTCACCTTTCACTCTATTTTTCCTCACCTGTATTTCAATGACCATTTTTGACTGGCACTGAAAAAGAATGATAGGAAGACTGATTTCCTGCTCTTGTTCTAGTCCTCTTACCTATCTACTTTCATGTGTGCATAGGCAAAGAATATGTCCCTCATTTTGCTACTCAATGCTGTAGTTTGTCTGCTGAGAAGGAATAGAGCAGCTCATTAAAAAGGGGCTGTTTTCAGAGACTGCGCTCGGAGAGTCTGCAACTCCTCCTGAGCAACCACATTTCAAGCTGGCCTGTCACCCTCCAACTCCCCTGTACCACTGCCAACATTGGTAGGGCTTCCTTCCAGGGTAGCAGGAAGTTGTGCATGGAGAGCAAGCAAGGCTGAAGTGAAATGGAGGGTTTGGGGGTTTGCTTAAGTTAGCAACATGAATTAAACATTTGCCATGATACAAAGGGCTAAGAAAATGCAAATTTCTGGAGCCACCTGCTGATAAAAGACAATACCAAGAAGAGACTGAGAAATGTAAGAAACCAGATAAGGGGGCTCTCCTGTCTCCAAGCCAGTAGAATCAACAATACTCACTCAAGATAAGCACCAAAGGACCAGAGCGCAGGTGAAGAGGAGAAAAGTTCAAAAGTTCACACTGAGGAAGACTACAAAACTTCAGCCTCAGAGACCACCAAAAGATCTCTGTGCGACCACCAGCATGAAAAACGCATGCCCAGAGGGCAGGGACTTAATTAACATATGAGGCAAGGACAGGCGGG
This sequence comes from Calyptomena viridis, assembly GCA_013390005.1. Taxonomy (NCBI): domain Eukaryota; kingdom Metazoa; phylum Chordata; class Aves; order Passeriformes; family Eurylaimidae; genus Calyptomena; species Calyptomena viridis. Next base: position 3,850 of record WEIV01014809.1, on the reverse strand, counting down.
GCCAGGGGTTGAATATGCATGAAAAAGTTGCACAATGTAATGCATATGGAACATCTATGTGAATAAAAATGTGGTTCAGTCAAAGCTAGGCACACAAGTTTTTGGAGAATTATCTCCCTTGTGTCCAGTGCTGAAACATACCCACTTTATAACTATCAAAAGTTGTGGAGTTTTATTTATTCCGCATCGCTTTAGAAGGGCTTTGATTTTCTCCTATTCCTTCAGTAGCACCTTCTTCATCTCTGCACAAAATGCATCTGGGGACTTAAGGGCTCTGTCTTTGGAGGTCCAAAGACAAGAAAGGATTATTACGGAGGATGCAGGTCTTGCAATCTGACTCTTGGTTGGTTTAATCCAGTCTCAACACTTTTTTGTGGCTTAAATCCTTTCAGCCTAGAGAGGTTTCTCTTGGGTTCTTGTGGGTGGTGTTCTGCACTGTGGAAAATATTGTTCTTGTGGTCTAACCCTAACACAGGGACTTTGCTGCTTAAGTGACAGCTCTGAGATGAGGAGATATGTCCATTACCGAAGAAAATGTCCTTCTGAAGGAAACAAAAACTAGGGACAGAAAAAAAGGAAAAGTGATATGTTTTTTCCTAGACTGAGTTTATTGCTATTATTAGCATCAGAATATGATGATTTCACAGGACACTTTGTTTGGACAACGAGATTGAAAGGAAATAGAGGAAGACATATAACATGTTCCCCTTAACCACTTTGAATATGAGGGCCTCAGGGGTGAAAAAAAGAGAGAAAGGAAGGGAAGGAAAACACTATTAAAAATATCCAAATGTAGGTTTCTTTTAGGCATTTTTTCCTTTGTTAAACACTTTGGCCTGCAGTGGTTCTGTATCTTTTGTCTTCTACTTGGACATATAAACAAACACACATGGCAGCAAGCCATGGTCCATCTCCTGGATGGTTAAACTTCCCCAGCAGCAAGTCATGGTCCAGCAGCTACTTTTAACTCTTTTTTTCTTTATGGACAACTTAGTATTTTACAAAACAAAATGCCTGGAAGACACTAAAATGCTTCTGAAAGTGTCTTGCCTCTCAGGGTAGGGAATGCATTTTAAAATCTGTCACCTTTCTTAATTTCAACCCTACATCTCCTCTTTATCTCCACAAGCAGCCCATGTCACCATATGCACCATTAATTCTGGTACTTTCAAATCAAGCAGAAGAAATAAGCTAGGCTGTAACCCTTCCTTTGTGCTGCCATAATGAACCAAGCTTGGCATTGGGAAGATGAAGTGCTGACATTTTAACTTTTAATTGAAGAATTTCTTCCCCACAGAGTAATGATCAGGGAATGGAGCATCATCCTCCCTTTTTAGTTCCTCTGCTGTTTTTAAGACACCATGGGTACAGCCACAAGTGGGATGGAGGAAAGGTGACCCTTTCCAGCGCTGAGAGGCAAAGCTGTGCTAAAGCAGTGGCCACTGTGCTAGCTCAGCCACCTTGACTCTGACACCCAGAACCCACTTGCTGTTTGCATGTCCTGCACTGTCTCCAGCTTAATGTCATTCACCTCACTCACTGCCTTATTCTGCCAAGTAGCCAGGAATCCTTACGTCTCCAACATCACGCACTGTTCTGCAGGAGGACTCTGTCTCCAAATCAGGTTTTATGACCTTCCTTCTGTTACATCTTCACATCTTTATTAAAACCTAAACACAATCTTTTAAGAACTGGCAAGCTGTTTCTCTCATGTGTGAAAGAAATGCTGCAGTTGTGACCTTTTCGATGGATGTGGGTGCTGTGAAAATGCTGAAACACTGGACTACAGTAAGACCCCACCGTCTTATCCCTCTCTAAACAAACAGGGTGTTCCTAAGGACCCTTTGGGAGGGAGAAAGAGACTCACTCTACATTACTGGGATACCTCTCCATGGCTCGTAGATTTCCCTGTAGAACAAGCTTCAAAGGCTGACATGTTCATCCCTGCTCACCCTCTTCCTCTTCTGTCTTCTTCCCAGATGAGCCACACTATCATATTCTGCCAACTTCGCTGTTCTCCTTACCAAGACATTTTTGGTACAGTGGAAACTGCAGTGCACATCAGAATATTGCTCTAATTTCATATTTCATTGTCCAGAGCTTATGAAGAGTATAGTGAGATCTTTAAGTTCAAGGAATACATCAGTAAAAAAATTAGGAAATCAGTTTGACCAATGGTGCAGTACATTACAACTTTTTAGGGGTTGTCAGTGTGGCACTTGACTCTTCTTAATTTCCATTAAACTGTACAACTGTCTGTCAAGAGAAAGGAGGAGAATTTTGTAACTGAGACTTTAAAACTCAACCAAGCAAAGCTGCTCAGAATATATGGAGGAAACAACCTTGCATGGGATGAGAGAGGTGAAAGGACCTCTTTTCCCTCACTGAGACTGTACTATACATTGTCCCTGATCTTGTGTCACTAGAGCAGGCAGGAATAAAGTTCACTTGACTAAAATAGGCACATAGGATGTGAAGAAAAGTACAGGATGTTTCACTTACTTCTGGGCTTTAAAAAACTTAGTAATTTGAATGGATAGCATAATTCACTGTGCTATTAAAAGAACTTTTTAAGGTTCTTTGAGATGGGAAAAATAATTAATCAAACTTTATGAGAACTATTTAGGAATGTAATTGCAATTTTGCCTGTTATAAAAATTTCATTACCACATTTGTATCCCAGATTGATTTATTCTTTTGGTGTTGGCATAGTTTTGAAATTTAGGATGCATTTTCCAGAGGAGTTTTCTCATGCATTCCAAATATCAATGATTTGTTTCTGTTTGGACAGGTAGAAATACCTCCGTATAGACATTTTTATGTATATATACATAGCAATTTAACAATCCACAATACAAACTAACTTTTTTTTTCTGTTCAGTCATGCTTCTGATGTGTTATTTTTGGTGCCTTTCAAACATACCTTTATTAATCATGTTGCAGAGGTACATACCCAGCTTATATAAATTTACACTCAATATAAGAATATTTCAATATAAGAACATTTCAAAAACAGGTACTTCTTTGAAAACCTTTTTTTAACTTCGATTTTTAGAGATTTTTTTCCCAATAAAAACGTTTTGTGTTGTGCAGTCTTCAATGTAATACTGGATTGTTCCTACCAATATGTATTTCCTGACAAAGGTTGAGTATGTCACCTCTCAGTTACAGAATCACAGAATCAAAGAATGTTTTGTGTTGGGAGGGGCCTTAAAGATCATCTAGTTCCACTTTCTTGTCATGGGCAGGGACACCTTCTGCTAGAACAGGTTGCTCAGTGTCCCATTCAGCTCCAGGGATGGGGCATCCACAGCTTCTCTGGGCAACCGGTTCCAGTGCCTCACCACCCTCACAGTAAAGAACTTCTTCCTCATATCTGATCTAAACCTGAGCAACTTCAGCTTAAGGCCATTTTCCCCAATGTCCTAGCACTACATGTCCTTGTGAAAAGTCCCTCTTAAACCTTGTAAGCCCTCTTTAGGTACCGGGAGACTGCTATAAACTCTCCCTGGAGCCTTTCCTTCTCCAGACTGAACAGCCCCAACTAGGTCCACCTGTCTCCATAGAGACAGGAGGATTTGCTCTATGATATTGATAGGCACTGAGGTGCAACTGACTGGCCTGTAGTTCCCTGGTTCTTCCTTATTTCCCTTTGTAAAAATGAGTGTTATGTTTCCCCTCTTCCAGTCAGTGGGAACTTCAATGCACTGCCATGACTTCTCAAACATAACAGATAGCCACTTCCTCGGCCAGTTCCCTCAGGACTCGTGGATGTATCTCATCAGTCCCAGGGATGTGTGCACCTTTGATTCCTAAAGTGGTCTTGACCCATGTCCTGGTTTGGGACAAA
>WEIV01014807.1:40706-57332 GCA_013390005.1 Calyptomena viridis | reverse complement strand
GTTGGCTTTAATATTTTCATTGAGGATATTTTATTTACAAGTTTCCTTCTTTGGAGGGTGGGGGTTATATAGGAAACTGGGTCAGTTTTACCAAAGCGAAAAAACAGATCCGAATCTTGATGCATTATTAAGCTGTCCTTAGGCAGCAGGAGAAAACCAGCACAGGACTGTAACATTGTTAAAAATAAAAAAGTATNGACTGTAACATTGTTAAAAATAAAAAAGTATAATCACTGCAAGGGTATAATATTTTAATTTAGGGTGAAATATTTTATGAAGGCCCCAAATGGCATTTTTTTCTTTCTTTTTATTTTACTGTGTGGAAAAGGGTGGTATGTACTCTGCTCTTACAGTGTCTGTGGTGGTCACTGAAAGCTGACACAAGTTTTGGTCCCTGAGTTCTTGCCATATGATGCTGTGCCTGTCCAAGAAACAACCCAACAGGGGTTACAGACTGGAGCCAGAATCTCTTTCCTTCCTTATGTATGAGCAGAAGAATGTAGCAGATGTACAAGAATATGCATGCTGTCACATCCTCTGCACATATTGGGTGAGTCAACTGAAACACTCCTGGTGTTGCTGTTAGGACACACAAGACCTCTGTGTGCCTCCTCTTCTTCCTTCCAATATCAATTCTGTCTGGAATTATCATTGACATCGTAAAATCAATAGAAGTTGCTTTGCACCCTTTTAAGAATAAGGAAAAATAGACTTTTATTTGCAAATAAAAATTACTCATATAAGGAACAAGAAAGATCTAATTGGCTCACAGTTTATTTCATAACCCTTACACAGTGTTTTATATTCTGCTCTAAGTCAATGGCAACTATGATCTGGTGTCTTTGAAGATGATGTTACAGGTGTTTCGGAAATTTTATGCTTTGCAATCACCAAACCTTAGCAAAATACTGTCCTAAATGTTTCTTTCGCTGCATTTACTGCAATATACTGGGATAAAAAGAAATATCAACATGTGTGATTATTAATTCCCATCACATCACTTGGAATTCATAGCTTGTAATTTAAAATTTTCTCTTAGACTTCACTGCAAGTTACTTTTGAGTTCAAAAATATGCCAAGTATTGATAAACGCTAATTTCCTCCACTTTATCAGTAAGTCTTGATATGCTGTTGGGGCTGACATATGCAACAGCCATATTCCAAACTTTAACAGATTTGTCAAAACCTTGCCAAAATGAGCACCTGGATGAAAAATAACACCATCATCCAAGCTCATCTTAAGTGTTCCTATTAAGCTGAGAAGGCAAGGAGAAGGAAGGGAACTGTTGATGTTTCTTGTTTTAAATGCCAACAAAAATGTAGCTAAAATGGAGTTTTGAAACAATTTTACAATTTATTTTCTTTTCTGAAGGCACAATTAAAAAATGGAGATTGAGCAGCATTTCTCAGGAGCCTCATCAGTGACATCAATTAAGTGGCAGCAGAGGGATACTGAGGCTCCATCAAGGCAGAAACAATGGTGCAGTGGCTTCCAACAACCTGTCAGCATAAATATTACTTGGTAGTTCACCTTGCTGCTGATTTCTCTCAAGAGGAAGAAGCAGGCTTGAGATGAACTGCAGCAAAGGCTATTCTGTTTATTCTTACGAGTTTTATGTAATCAAATAGAATACTGCAACAATAAACTAAAATGATAATGTGAGGAAACAAAAATGCTGAGATGCACCATGCATGTTCCATTGGAGTGACCTTCTGTGCCACATGCAACTGCAGCTCTGTGCTAAAATATGAACATCACCTGAGCACCACTCAATAGAGAGTTTTAGTAACTACAACAGAGCTAACCAGATAAACTGTAACATGAACAAGATATGTAATTGTTTTTATTCTATATGTTGCAGGATTCTTTCAGCACTAAAATATGTACTTATCTGTTGGGGAAGGCACAACTATGCCAGCAGAGCACAAATATGATTAGATATATAGCCATCAGCCAACTCNTTTAGCTTCCAGGAATGCAAATTTTAATGAAAAATTAAAAATGAATCAATTTGAATTAAATTGGTCAATGTGTGCAATTCCATATTTGCTACTGCGTGAGTCCTACTACTAAATTAATGGTGCAGTAATTTGGAATAAGCTATCTGGAATACCAGAGCAAGTTATAACAAGGTATCATATTAACCTAAGGAGAACTTAGCTTCCCAGCCAGCCTAATGAGGCATCCTGCTAATATAATGATCCTGCTTTTGTTACAATCTGACCTTATAAATCTTACTCACTTTACTCCTATGAGTTGTCCTATTGCCCTTTTGTTTACTAATTGCCTTATTAGTAAATCCAACGTATCACTTGTGCTGAATCCTGACCAACACTTTGGTTTGCATGGGTAAATGTGACAGTAGGGGATTTCAGATGTCAGGCTTCCTACTGAGAGTATTGAGGCTCACACAGTTCTGTGCTGTGAATTATAGCAGTACATCTTCTCAATGCATTTTTTTTTCCCAAGCTTGCATCTTATAATTTAAAAACTTCCAAAACTGGCCTTGCCCTATGAAGATGAGAGACTGACTGGAATTATATTTCTCCGCCTTTAACAAATATTCAGCTCCCATAGCTCCTATGCCCTATAAAGCGTAATACAAGGCAGGATTTGGACTCTGGGGCTCACCTTGGTCCCAGTCAAGAGAGTTTGGCCCAGTGAACCTCTATTTTTACAAGAATTCATGAGGCAGGAAACAATGAAATTCTATTTTCAGAGGCTAGGTCTGGGAGGTGGAGGAAAACATCATATTGCAAACTGAACAACTGAATTACGAGATTCTTGAAACACAATGAAAGCGGGTCTTTAAATGACTCCTACATTAAAACCTTAAATTAATAATTTAAGAAAAGAATTAATGAGAATTTTTGCCCGAGTCCAGCTAATACCAGATTGTTATATTTAGTACAGCCCTTTAAAAATGGAGTACATCACCACACTGCGATATCTGAAGTGAATGAACATCTAAGGGTTCCAGCCAGCCTTCTGCTGTCACACACTGCAACACAGTAAAGTAATGAGCACAGTACCACCAGAGTCAGTTTTCACTACCCAGCAGCCTTCTTCTGGTCCCTTAATATTTGCAAAGACATGTATCAAGGTTAATAATGAAAAGCACAAGAGGGTGGCTTGAGGAAATGACCAGATAATAACACAGTGTGTATCAGCAGCACTGGGATTCCAGTCATTCAGATTGCTAAGGCATGGAAATGAAAATTATTAATTAAAGGAAATCATTCCAATATACCAACTAGGCTTATTAAACTATCTTACCTAACATATAGTGAAACTATGTTTTTAACATTATACAACATAATCAACTATATCTCTAAAGTAACCGGGGAACATCCAGACCTCATAAAAAATGGGTCAGTGTTCTGTAACTGCCTTTTTTATGCCTGTAAGTAAACAGTGGTCTTTAATTGCCCAGGATGCTCTGTCTATAAGCTAATTTTATAGCAACCTTAAAAATTTTAAACTACTGAGGTAGTAACTGAACTATTTTCAAAGATAACATGTTTTTACATTGACTAATTTTATACAAAATGCACAAGATTAGAGTACTCTGTGTTGACTGCTTCTCCTTTGTTAGTGATTCAGTTTCACAAAAGTGCTGTCTGTGATGATCTGATATTTTGGTGGGAGTTATAAGATAACAGAATAAAGCAATGTTTACTTTTGTGTGTCTGGTTGCCACACTACATTTTTATAGAAACATTTTCATCTGATTAATTTTGATATTGATAAATGTTTCATCATAGGTATCCTTTAGTCAGATTTTTGTCCAAATAATATCCACACAGAAAAACATTAGATTTAATCTTGAAATGGAAAATTGAGCAGCAAAAGCAGGCTATGAGAAAAGTGAGATACACCTTATTATTACATATTTAACACCAGAAATAGAAACTGGGGAATCAACCTGAAACATTGCAGTCTACAACTGCCTCATGAGAGGAAGAAGAGGGACAGGCACTGATCTCTTCTCTGTGGTGACCAGTGACAGGACCTGAGGGAATGGCCTGAAGTTGTGGCAGGGGAGGTTTAGGTTGGATATTAGAAAGGGGTTCTTCATCCAGAAGGTGGTTGGGTACTGGAACAGCTCCCCAGAGAAGTGGTCACAGCACCAAGCCTGACAGAGTTCAAGAAGCATTTGGATGATACTCTCAGGCACATGATGTGACTCTTGGGGATGGTTCTGTGCAGGGCTAAGAGTTGGACTCAAAGATCCTTGTGGGTCCCTTCCAACTTGGCGTATTTTGTGATTCTTTGAAAACTAGGCTTATTAGGAGATGCATGTGCTATATTGTTACTCTTCTGGTTCTTGAGCACCGATTATCAGAAGTTAGTAGTAAATTAAATTCCAATAAACTGCTAAGGAATGTCACATTTTCTATTTGATTATCCACTGTGTTCTGTCCAATTGTTTATTCTATCTTCTGTGCCCACAGGTCTTTAAGGTTTCTTACCAGACCAGTATTCACCTTATATATATACAATTCTCATAACTTCCTTTTACTGACTTACAACAATTAAAATAACTTTATCAATTTAGGTTGTCTAGTTTCATATTGCATGTGACTGTAACTTCTCAGAAGCTCAATTATGCATTCACTTTCACAGTGTTGCCCTTCATTTATTGCAGTAACCCCTTGAAAATCAGAAGATTGTAACATAGCTACAGCTTTGAATAACCAGCAGAAACACTTGTAAGGGTAAAGGACTTAATGGTATAATGGACAAGATTTGTCCATGTTTTTGCAGGTGACAAGGCTATAGAAGGCTAATTGATCTTCATGTAGCTAGAGAACTTTTGAAAAAAGTAATTTTAAAACACAATTGAATTTTTTTTCCAAACAGACTTTTAGTCTGACCAGTCTTTGGTTAACTTGTTTTCCAGTCTAGGGATCTTCAGGTGAAAAGGAAATACTGAGTCCATTACATACTTCATTTATTTCCATCATTTTCAGAGATAATACATATTCCCGCCTAGCGCCAGACAGAATAGTTCAGTTGGTAGTACTTATATTTAGTTAAGTGAGAACCATTAATCACCATTTCCTGACATAGCATCTTTGCAAAATGCTAAAGTACTTCTATTTAAATTTCATTCACTCAGTCACTTTAAAAAAAATTATTTCTCTGGAATATAGTGTGGGGATTTGAACTGGCAGGTTGATTTACTAAATAGGTTCCCATAAATACAATTAATTACAGCCATTAGATAGATTCCTACACATTAGACTGGAATGTATGTCATCTAATAACATACCTCATACTTTTAAAGGCTAATTCATCATCAAAGTGACCTGCTTCTGTAGTTAAAGAATTCCTACTCATAGAAGGGACATGTTACATTCAATCAATACAATGCAGATTGTGTTTTATCTTTCATCTTTTCACGTACACTCAGCCCAATAATGAGTTTCTCTGGGCCATGTTTTAACAATCAAACTCACTGGACAGTTAAGTTGCCACAATTTCATAGACTGGAAAACAAAATTTTAATTTTCCAAAGCTCCTTCATTATGGCATTTATAGGACTACAGGAGTCAGCCTTAATCTCTTTTACCAACTTTTCTGATGAAAGGAAGTTAGGGTCAGATTTTGCATTATAGAATGAACACACCACACAGCAGATCTGAATTTCTGCATATATATAATAAGCAGAATTTGCATACTAGCACAAAGCCTGCCTCCTCATCCCATTTTGGTTACTCCTACCTGCAGCTCACACCTGCTCTGCTTCACTCCCACTTTTATCATTATTTCCAACTGACTGCCATGCATTCTCTCATAATGTCAACAACTTTTCTCCTCTGGTCTATGTAAATGCTAGTAAAGAAAATTAAAATTAGTCACCACACACTCACATCTTGCACTCAGGATAAATAAAAGAGAAGATAAACAATGGTAGCGAGCAGTGGCAGAAAAATTTCTGTCTAGCATCAGCTATCTCAAGCTCAAATACACTCAGAAAAAAAAAGTGCTTTTGAATAAAGCAGGCTTTCATGAACTTCAGTGTACATGAAGGACATGCAAGAAGGGCAACCCTGACTAATGGTGCAACACAGCTCAGATACCCTCCTGGCCCTTGCTGCAATGATTGGAAATGTCTAACAATGTAATGTGACCAAAATATTCCATGCTTTTCTAATTTTTTTTTTTAAACAGAGAAGTAATTATTTTTTGAACCTTCCAAAGGCTCTTTAACCGGTGGAAAAAAAGAGTTACAGTCTAAATATCTGCCAAGGGCTTAATGTAAGTAACTGAAAAGAGAAACCACATGTTGAACAGCCTTAAGTATTCACAATATACATATGGCAATCTTCCCACTCTTCCTAAATGAAAACATTTGTTACTGCGTCTTTTATACTTGAAGATTTTTTCCTAGAAAATATTTACATGCATAGTAGTGAATGGTATTAATTCTTTGGGGTGTAGAAATTTTCCGATAGTGATATATTAGATAGATCATATTATACATATATAAAATATTTTAAAAGAAATAAATGTTTTTATTTATGAAGTTGATAGAACTGCTCATCCATCATCACTCAATTCTTGTGTAATAACTAGCTCCAGGCTTCTTAAAGTGTCCATTATTTGGCTGTAAGAATCTAACACTAACCAGATAGTCTGTCACGTGCAGGTTGTCTTTACACAAAGCTCTATAACAGACATCTTTTTTGCCACTGAGATGATTTTGTCAAAATCTACTTTCAGTTCACTGAACTGAGAGTGCATTTTTCTAATCTACTTTCCTAATTCTTAAGGTCTGTACCTGTTTCAACAAGCTTTGTGTTTGCTTTTACAACTGTTTTCCAGAGATTAATATAAATTTGTTAAGAATTCACTGATGATGATGCTGCAAAGATTCAAAGTTGCCTGTAGCAATTGGAATATCAAGCTCTGCTATCTGAAAAAAATCCTCAAACAACCCCACAATGTTTCAATGCTCTGCGATTCCCTAAAGAAGCATTTGGTTGGTTAAATAAAAGGACTAGTCAGAATATCAGCTTTTCAGGGTAAACAAGTGACATTATTTATTGTCAGGGAACACTATTCCCTTTAAAAATCCTTGAAAACTGCAATTTAATTAAGTGGAAGCCTCTCTCTGAGTCTCACATTGGAAAATATATTCAGTGTGTTCCATTTTGCTTATTAAACTAATGTCTGTTCACCTCTTTCTTCCTTCCAACCACTCAGCAGTCCACTCAGTCAATCTGTTGCTGTTGCCTAGTTATCAGGAGTTCAATTTTGCTACAATCGAGGGAACATTAGATTCCCCACTGATTTCAGCAAGGGAGGATGTACTGGGTCTATCCGAGCCTCAGCAGCTTTAGAGATAACACTCCACTGTTTTGACTGCTGTGAGGGAGAGGCAGAGGGGACACAAGCAGGTCAGGTGACCCAGACTGACCAAAGGGATATTCCAGACCATATGACGTCAGCTCAGATATAAAAGAACAGCAGGGGTGGGGGCACGGGGTTGTCTCCGATGGCTGCCTGCTGAAGGGACAACCAACGTGTAGGGCCCTGCTTCTCAGGACGTGACCTGACCTTGTGGAATGGGAAGTAGAGATTAGATTTGCCTTCTCTTTTGCTTCTTCGCGCAAAAATCTTTCTTTGCTTGTATTAAACTGCCTTGTCTTAACACCCACGAGTTTGTCATCTTATTGGTAAAGAGAAGGGGCGAGAGACTGTCCGGGTACGTGGCACCCAGTCAGGGTCAACCCGTCACAGAGGATTAGTTCTAGGCAGTAGACAGATAAACTAAAACAGAAGTTCTTACAGATTTCATACTAAAAAGATGTTATCTTCATTAGGGCATTTGGAGCTGTTTCTGTTTGGCAGGCTAACAGCAGTCAGTTTAGGAGGTAAGATGTCTGACACAATGTTGTATCAAATCACGGTTTCTTGTTTAAGAAACTTCTATGGAAAATTTGGGTGCATCTTCTCTAGATTGACTAGAAGAAGATGATTATCAATTTTCTACTGTTGGGCAGAGCTTAGGAAGACCCTGACTACAGCTGGTAAGGTAATGATCCCAGTTCTTAGCAATCTGAGGGGAATTTCTGACATGTGGAGCAAAGCCCACTGGGACCTGATCACTGACTTCAAAGGTAAGATTCCTGTCAGCTTCAGTTAACTTCAGTGCTTGCAACTTTTGGCTCTCGCCGCATCCTGATTTTATTAGCACATCCCTATTACACACCTGAGCTCAAGGGAGAGGTATCAAGCTTGCACTGACCCAACTTGGCATGTCCCCATCTCCCAGCACAGTGCTGTATAGGTTACCACGGACACTGAAACAGCAGGAGCAGAATACTAAAATACTAATTAATCACTCTTTCTCCTTAGCAAGGCTAATTGCCTCAGGGTTAATGCCTTGCTGACGCAACTCTTCTGTGTCTGCCTTTCAGTAACTTCAGCATTCTGCACAGTAGCAGGCAGCTACAGATGCATCTCATATCCATCACCCTTTATACAAGGTACTCATGATTCTCCAGCACTAAAAGGCAAATACACTTTTCAGGAGAGTGATTTAATCTGAGAAGTAACTGAAAATCTCAAATTCATACCTCTCTGATAGCTGTACAAAACTCACTCTGCAGCACCTTCTTTAGAGACTGTAGCTTATGTACTGGTACTTCTCCAGATTCTTGCAGTTTCTCCAGTAACTCAATTGCTCTTGCAACATCTGCGTGGGGAAAACAAAAGGAACACAGATCGGTATAAACAGTGACTAAAAAGTGACTAAAAACTTGTTGGTGCACTGATGGTCATTTTAAATTTAAAATCAGTTTTACCAATACATACTGTATTACTCTTTCGTTATACCGACTCTGTTTTGTATACAGACTCTGCTAGGCAAAAACACTGCAGTTGAAAGATTCAAATCTCAAAGTATGGACAAACCATACATATACATGTACAACAAAGAGGTTCAGTCTTAGCAGCAAACATTCTTTGGAATGAAGCTGCCAGTTCAAAGTGGCTAATCCGCATTAGAACTAAAATATTTCTTAACTTTCTGCATAAGAGAAAATAGCACAGGAAAAGTATGGGGTTTACTTTCAGAAAGTCTGAAAAAATGAAGCTGTGTCCTTATGTAAGCACCCTCAGGATGACGACACCCAAGAAAAATATTTGATTTTTTCTTCTCATAAATCTAAATATCAACTAATAAAGTTTTCTAGAAACAGGCAAAGTCTGCTCTGGAAGAATGGGAAGTCTGCTAGAGAAGAGTAAGTGTAAGCTTCTTGTTTAGGTCTACAAAGACCCGACCCACCACACAAAGCCCACGTGACCCATAGAAATACATGAAATAGTATTTTTGGTGGCCTGAATTCTCCTCAAGCATCTGTGTACTGTCAAGAGAAAGGTCAAAATCTCTCTGAAGAGCAATCCAGAGGGCTTAAGTGAGTAGCCATACTGAGTGGTGAGTGAGAGTCTGATCCAGTTGAACAGTGCCCATACCCTCATTCTGATATTTGTTCTTTTTAACACTAGTTCTTAATTCACACAGCTATTACTAAAATACATTAGAAAAAAAAATCAATGCAACCTATGAGATGCCCAACAGTCCTTTACGGCTAGGAACACAGAGGCACAAGACATGGTGGCTCCTGTCATGGAGGGTAGCCTAGTCAAGCAACGGACACGCTGACTTACAGGCAGGAGTGAACTGAGCAAAACGTATCCTGGTCAGTCTTCAGGATGAAGAGAGCTTAAATAGAGGGGTTTTTCCTCCTCTGTCACTTAATGCCGCCTTGCAGCTTTACCTTTAAGTTTGCTGGTATAGTTGAACTTGGCTTGACTGTGTGGTCATTCTCGCATCTTCTAGTGTCTTTTGCATAGCCACTAGAGCCACTATTGGCCAGTTTCACCACTCTACTAAATACAAGTGTATATCCCAGTGATGAAACGAATGCATAGTACTAAATGATAAAACAGTATTTGAGGCATTTTAATTCTGTCCTTTAAGAGCAGAAAAAAGGAATAAATACTCTCCCCCCAACCACACAACTGCAGAAATACTACAATGTCTAGAAGCAAACTTATATAATTCTCCTTTCTGATGACAAAGATGATACTATTTGTAACTGGGAGATTATGCTAATTGAAAGAGTTCTTACAATCCTTGGCTTGTAGCTGAGCTATGCTGACCAGATGTCTGATACAACAAAGACATGAGAAGTTTTCTGAAAATAGAAAAGACATGACAGTAGATGAGCTCCAATGGGAATAAAACCATAATGATATATCTGCACTTATAAGAAAATAATTATTATTCAGCTTAATCAGTGTTAGGAAAAGAAAAGATGACATCTTAATAAATTAACAATTTAATTAAGAGGCGGGCAACTAGTCAGCATGGTAGGTTCTGCCTTAGTAGATTAACACCCAAATACTTCTCAAGCTTTTTTATAGGCATCTGCCAAAAAACAGTTCAAAACATGAGCGGAAGCATGGCAGAAAGCAAAAAATGCATCTTCCAGAAGGACGTTTCTACTTACTGGGATGTAGCTTGTATTGCAGACCAGTCTTGGAGTCCATGAACTTTCAGATGAAACTAACCCTAACCTGTGCTCAAAGATTGCACCTGAGCTTTTGCTCCAAGCAGTACTTCAACTGCTACTGTGCCTCCAGTCCACATTACTAGATCACAGGTGTATCAACAATGATCCTTCTAAAGCACTTACTAAAGTGATGATCAGAAAGATAAAAGGAGATCTGGGAAATAATAAGGCCATGGAAACAAAGAAAAAATTAGATTCTAGAGAGAAGAATATGACTGATGGGAGACAATACACCAAAGAGGATGGTTTTATGATTTAAGAATAGGTAAGTACACTTTTTAGCAAGAATCATTTCAATGGAGTGCAAAGAATGGCAAAATATGAAATAAAATATCATAGAATGACAGAATCATTAAGGTTGGAAACCTAGTATGAAAACCTAACATGATTTTGGATGTTTTCATTAATAATGTTACAGGATTACTCAGTAATAATAAGGTTAAGAGATTTTTTTTAACAAAGCTATTGAATCATTTGCCTTGGAATTTTTCTTTTAAGGTCTGTATCTGCCACACAAGACTTGTGGTTAGTTAAATACTAAACTCACACTCCCCAGTTGGTTCAAGTTGGTATGTCAGACAGCAAAAAGCAATTGGATGATTTATTCTGAAGAAGCTTCAACAGCTTATCATAATAGATCAGATAAGGCTTCTGTGATTCATCTGATATATGATAGCTATCCAGATATTCTAAATCACACTAGGATCTTATCCAGTGCCAGTTCAGGTAAGTTTTGAACTGTCTCTTCCTCTTGCCAGCTTACTTGTAAAAGATGGTGCCAGAGATGTCAAATTGGTTGCTCTTCTACAGTTGTTTTGAAGTTTCACCACACCTGAAAATTCTGTGAGTCGCCCCAAATTTGCTATAGTCCTGAACAAACCATATTAAATGAAAAAACCATAAAAAGCTTTAGGTTCATTAATCAATCTAATCGAGTTACATACAGGTCTAAACATTTCCCTAGAATATGGGCTAGACTCTAAATTATAATTAATCACTTTTAAAGTGATGAGTGTTACAATATAAATGATAAATTCATATTCTGTTTGAAAAGTCTGGCATGGGTGTTTAGTATGTAGCCTCACAGGCAAAACTGGGCACTAAGTTGTCATTTGCCAATACTAGATTATTTAACTTTTTGACTAAGAAATTATTGGAGGTAAGCAAAAGCAGAATATCCCAACAGCATTCTGATTTCACACTTTTAAATTCATCCAACATGCTAAAATACATGAATGCTGTTGCCCAATTTCTTGCTTTGATTTATTATTCACCTATCATATCGGTTTACAATAAGCAATATTCTTTCTCTTGTCACCATTAGGCCCATAGCTTGCTCAGTTTGCCAATGAGTTGTGGGATATTGCTCACAGTAGAGATTACAGAAAAATATATATAAATTACAGAAAGAAAACGAGGCATGTGTTCAGGGTCAAAGGTGTTTGTTATCAGCTAATGCTTTGTCAGAAGCAAATACAACAGTTGACACAAAATGGAAGACTTTGAGCAGACTGAAAATGTATAAACACAAGTACAAAATACAGCCTCATGAAATTTCCTTCCATGAACAACTTTGAAGGGGAGACTGGAATGAACAATCGCTTTTGGACAGGTTAAAAAGTGAAACTTATTGCTGCATAAGAACTGAAGTGATGCACAGGATTTTTGCTGATGGTTCTCTGAAGGAAAGTTCCAGCTAAAACTGGAGTGTTTATGAAGAAATTATATGACTGGCAATGAGGAAGGCTTCTAAGTTACAGTGAATAAAGCATATAGCAGGGAATAGCAACTTACAGTGAATAAAGCAAATAGCAGGGAATCCATGTTGAACCCTGTTGAATCTGTTGACCTTCAACCCTGTTGAAGTCAATTAGAATTGTCATATATTTGACATATACTGCTAAGATAATTTTTTTGTCTCCAATCCTCCTCTGATTACAAATCTATCCAGCTTTGCTTGGCATTGTTATCACCAAGGATTTGTTCTTAAATACCATTTTCTTACATTATGTTTTAAAACTTGTGGAAAGGGCAAATTGATGAAAAGAGCATGTGCCTGTATTTATATAGATCTATGTTAAAAAAATTCTTGGAATTATGTTAAAATTTGTTAAGTTCTATGTAAATGAAATACCCTTCCTTTTAATTCCTGTGGATTTCTTTTGTCCTTTCTTTAAGCAAAGCTATTTTTAAAATAAAACTTTCTAAAAGGATTGTTTTGCCTACTCTCGAATATTTTCCAAAATGAACTCCATTATACTAACATGAAACTAGTGCTAATACTATTGAAATTTATCTTCATTTCCCTCATTCATATCCCACAAATTGACAGGAATTGACTGACGATGTGGGTAGAATTATTCCTCTGTATTCTATGATGCATACATTTTAAAAGGAATATGCACTTATTTCCCTCCTTACGATATCAGCTCTCACCCCACCTTTTTTTTAATTATCTTTTTTCTTCTGATTTCCTTATAGATATGCACAAGTTTTCTGTCTCCCATTCTGTTTAATTTCTCTTTTTTTCTTCTCGTTATCATGCTTGCCTACAGCCTTTCAGGAAATAATACTGTTTCAGTGTGGTGGGTCACATTATCAGTAGAACACAGACAAGGCAGGAGGGCTATGGGTGGGTGGAACGTATTTTATCAAGTGCACTCATCAGAAGAAAAGCACGACTCTCAGAAAAAAAGAATCTTTATTTCAAGTGTTCTTTCTGTATTTTCATTTGAATGATATTTCATTTGCACCGCTAGCAGGACACAAGCAGAAGATTATTATACAAACCCTGAGAGGAATCACTAGAACATAGAAGTAGCAAGAAATTCCACTGCAATACAAGTGGAACACTGTATACATAGATATATAGTATAGTGCAGTTGAAAAAAAAGATAGACTGGCTTAGTTATCACTTGTTTTGTTATATATTCTTTTAATTTGCTGGCTTTTGTTGAAATAGCTAACAATGAACACTGTAGAATGATCTGTTCATTTGCTAGATGTTTTAAAAAGCAAATGCTTTTTTCCAATACAACTTTTGCAACTCGAAAGCAAATTATGAATCCACAGAATGAATCCTGGTTAGTCTGAACTTGGTGCTCTTTCACACCACCATTAAAACCGGGCAGACCACGCTCCAGTATTCTCTGAAAGTTGTCCAGGCTGGAGTTTCACTCTGATAGATCTTGTGCAAGGTTTCTGTTTATTTCAGTTTAGTCAGATAGGTTGAAAGTTATTAGGAAAAATGTAACAAATTATTTTAGCATACTAAATCTGTCTCATTTAATGCCAGAGTGACTCTTGAAAAAGAATCTACATGCATGTTTTGTATTGTAAAATATGAAAATGATCATGTATCTACCAAGGTAAGTGTCTAACCTTCCCTTCCTGCGCTAGTACATAAGTGAATCGGTCTGCAG
The DNA here is from genome assembly GCA_013390005.1 of Calyptomena viridis. Taxonomy (NCBI): domain Eukaryota; kingdom Metazoa; phylum Chordata; class Aves; order Passeriformes; family Eurylaimidae; genus Calyptomena; species Calyptomena viridis. Next base: position 43,320 of record WEIV01014807.1, on the reverse strand, counting down.
TCCTTAAAACAAATATATCCTCTGACATAAGAGAATATTGGGCATTAAATAGTAGCTACAATGCTGTGTAGTATCAGTTTGGGTTCAAAGAGTAATCACACAGAAACAAAGTGTTTCTTTACTCTGGTAAGTACTCAGTTGGTTTGCTCCCAAAGCCAAAATATGGTAACCACTTATTTACTATCAAGATATTAGAGAAGAGGTTTTTTATCTTCCTGAGGTTTTTTCTATGCCTAATTCCCATTAATTCTGGAGACTTTCACAGCATTAGTATCCTGGTTACTAGGAAAAGTAGATAAGCTACATAAACACCATGCTTTGATACCTCAAAGAGGTAAAACATCACTACAAACTGACAGCAAGAAGACTCTGTAAGTCTCTAAAATATTCACTAGCTTCACCATGGCATTACAGAATAATAATCCTGACAATTTTCAAGCTCTGTTCCGTTGTGCTTGAAGACCTTTAATCAGGCTGAAGGCGAAGAATTTGCATGACATAACAGGTCCTTTTAATTGTCAGTAGTTTTTCATTCCTCCAATACTTGCATTCAGATTTACTTATTCCTTTAAGCTCATGAGAATATATTCTGGAATTCTTAATGTTATTCTGTCAAATTTTTATCATAGTTCCCCAAGCCTACACAGGATGCTTTATTATATTTAGCAATCTTCTCCAAACACCATCAAATAACAGCAGGTAATCAATGGCTGGGAAATCAAAATTCAGTGGTAATTAGCAAAGTTCATTCATAATTCATAGCCAGCGGTTGTAGTACATTGTATCAAACCACTTATATGGCTTCATGGTTAAAGCACCAGCTTTGGAAAAATTTCAGTGTATATCTCTGGAAAATGTTCTGTATCACTAGAGTTCTGCTGTCAGCCACTGCTTTGTACAACATGGCAAGTCTTACTTTGGTGTCAAATACCAGTTCAGTGTGCTTCCATTCATCTCTTTGGTTCCTTACTACCAGTACAGTGATCTCCTGAAACTAAGAAGTCCTTCTATTAATTTAATGTATTTATTTAATGTAATCTGGAGAGTTCAGAAATGCTGAGGGAAAGAGCAGCCTTTTTTCCCATTTAAATTGAAATGCTCCATGCTAATCAGTAAGTGTAAAAGGTGTACTTCACCATGGTAAATCACACTCAATGTATAAGAAGCAATGAGCTAAGCTGTTAGAAAACAGCAATATTATTCAACCCTTTTTGGTATGCATCTGTGAGGTCTATTCAAATTAATTACAGCAAGAATAATACTACCACTGCTTTCATACTCTAGTTTAGATGATATGGGTAGCAGTTACAGATTTAATGCATTGTCACTTTAAAATCTGTGGCTAAACATTACTATGAATACACAAACAAAGAACAACCACACAGAGCTCTTATGATTCATCTTGTGGTGCAGGTTTCAAGCTGCCACACTTCTGATGGGGCTCAGCGACTCACCCTAGGCTGCCATTACAATGAGGAAAAACACATTTTGAGGGTTCAATTCATCTGACCTATTTTAGATGAAATGAGTCATACTCTGGGAGTGCCTGGTCCCTTTGATGACTACAAAGGGAGACTAGATGATTATCTCAGATGTAAATGCTTGTATCCTACATATCAGACATCTACATCAGTATGGTGAAACTCACACTTACTGTCCGGATACATGGAGAATGACTCATGCAAGTTTATCTCTGTGTGGTCCAGGAGACATCATACCTCAGAAGAGTTACATTTGAAAAGAATAGTGTCATTACAAGGCAGGCCAATGTGTTTCTGAGCATTTTTTAAAATGCTTTAACTAATGATTTTATGGATTTTTTTTCTTCTTAATGTATGAGAAAAATCAAGAAATCATGAGGGATAATTTGGTATATGTCTATCTGTCTCATTTTGCCTGAAGTGAGATGACTGCCCCCAGTGACATTAATGGCATATCTCCATGGGTTTTGATATGCATTCCTCCCATGCCAGGGACACACTCATTTTCTTTGGCTATTCATCAGACCTTGTTTTGGTCTCTCTCTCTGTTTTGGTATGTTTGAGCTGCATTTAGATTCTGTTTGGCTCTAGCTTCTCAAGCACACCACAGGCATTCAAGCGCTCTGCTTCACTCCATTTCTCAGACACAGAGCCTATGATCCAACTGTTGCACATCCCAAGGCAATGTTATATGAGTTTTCCCAGCAGTCTTGGTAGCAACACCTGAACATAACAACAATGGTCTGAGATGTTTTGCAAAATAACTTATAGACAGGATACAGTTTATTTGCAGGGAAAGCAGGCCACCTGTGATCCAAATAAAGACAGCAAACTGTGCTGAGACCCCCTCATCCAGCACCCTCACCACCACAAAAGCTCTTCAGTGCTCTCTTCATATATTTCAGTCACTTCTGCTGAATCGGGCAAACACTGAAATCCTGATGTTTCTGGCATACTGCTCTTGAATACTCTGCTTAGCCCATTGAAATACAACATTCAGAAAGTTCAGAAATTCAGTATGGTGAATACCTGGCCTTAATGAATTAAGTTTCTACATGCTGAACTATATGACAGCAAGGAAACTGCCTGCTGTCTTCTGTAGCCACAGATACTTTATAAACTGATGCCTTGAT
>WEIV01014807.1:17617-31025 GCA_013390005.1 Calyptomena viridis | reverse complement strand
TGGGCCGGGGGCGGTGGGGCGGGACGTGCGGTGCCGTCCCAGGGCTGGGCGGCGGCACGGGGGGCGGTGTGCCTGGGGGAGGCCCTGCTCCGAGGGATGACGGCGTGGGAGAAAAGTCCGCGTGCGGAGCCCAGGGAGGCGGTACCTAGCCCGGTGCAGGGCCTCGGATTGAGGGACATATGTAATGGCCGTTTTGGATGGACCAAGCCGTCGGCCTCATCATCAGTTCGGCCATCACCTCTTCTAAGTGCTGCGTCCGGCCGGCCATCCTCAGGAAAACCAGCACACCCAACACCTCTCCACCACGAGGCTGGTCACAGACATGTGCGGCCACCTTGTAGATCAGCTGTAGCTTGTGTGGGCATGGAGGCTTCCGCAGAAGATCATCCACGAAGGTGGAATTTCACACTGTAGCCCTGCGAAATCTGCCGGCAGCTTTCTGTTTGTCTACTCTTGTCCACATGAAAAGAAAGGAACGTGGTCAGTTGTCATCTGAGAAAGGTGCAGCAGTGTGGCAGAGTCCCATTGAGTTTCTGCTGCCTTCTCTGTGGTGGACTGTGGTGTAGGGAAATGAATCACTGAGTGAAGAATGGTGTTCTCTTTAACTATTGCCCTGTGAAACCCCTGTGGCCTTGCGTTTGCCTAAGGAACACTGGGATAGAGTGGAGCGTCACTCCAAAGGGGAAGGTATCATTCTTCTCACTCGTTGGGTTTTTGCATACCACAGAGAACTTGAAAGTATAGCAGTTGAGGGTTGGACATCAATAAAAGCTTTCAGCTGCAAGGGTATTTAAGATAATTATGGAAGATGAGGAAAATTTGCCATTAAAAGTTTTCAGAGCAGATTAAAAATACACTTGGCTGTTTTAAAATTAGAGTAGTTTAAAAAAATATATATATGAACCACCCACTTCGTCAGATAAACTGAATTCAACACAAATTTCTCTAATTAATAAACAGTAGCCTATTTGGTTATCTTGCAAGAAAATGTTTTAGTTAGCTAAAGTATCAAGTTGAGAAATGAGTTCCTGCCAACTGTTTTAAAATCAAAATTAACAAAAGAATTTTTTATGCAAATTTTATGTACTTGCATAGCAGCTGGATTGACGTAAAGTGTAATATCACCTTTTAAGTAGTCATGTTACTATATGTTGGATTCATAGTCCTGAATGGAGAAGAGATACACATTTGGAGCTATAACAACATAATGTGACAACACTCAAACTGTTATGACACTTGAAAAATCTTTATTACAGATATAAAAGTGTCTTTAAATAATATTAAGAGCAAGATGCTAAGTAAATTAGCCAACCAAGTTGCTTTCTATATAGGACTTCATAACCCTCAGACTTGCTTTCTTAGAGTGCCGTCTTGTAAACAGACATTTTGAAGCAAAATACTGTTACAAGAGTAACATTTCTACCGATAAATATGTAGTATTACTGGCAGATATATAACTTCTTGGAAACATACAACTCCAGAAAAGTCAGTGTTTGGGCTTGAGCAGAGTGCTTGTGGAAAGTAATAAGCTGCTTCTGCATTTATCCTTTTTTATCTACTACTGGTCAGATTTTGTGTGCCACAAGGACTAATTGGCACTTGGATGAAAGACTTGAAGTATTAGCTGCACTCAAGGAAGATGAAATCAGCATTTGCTGAAATTAAACATTTTCTAATCAGCATAGCTGCATAGTTAATTCTCAAGAATGTTAAAGATCTAGCTGAGGAATACTTATTTAAGCAGTTGAACTGGGAAAATTGCAGAAGTTGTACAGCTGAATTCAGCAACTGGAGAAAGGGAGTGGAATGAGACAGGGAGCTGTGCAGTATCTCTTGCTTTGCCAACTTCCAGGAGAAACAGAGGACTCAATAGCAAAAGTTGGCAGTCAAAAAAGAATGAGTGCCAGCCAGCCTGCTGTCTTAGAAGGTGTCTCTTTTTTGGACATAAGCAATTAGTCTGACTCTCAGTCTTGTTGATTCGTTGGCCTGCGCTGGAGCTTTTAATTCACTATCACATGTTGTTTACTGAACCAATGAAATTAGACTGAATTAACAGATTTTTTTATCTGTTATGTGGACTATAAACTGGTTTACTGACACACCTCTAACAGGTAGTCAGTGGTCAAGTGCCAGTGAACAAGGCTATTGTTAATAAGGTACCTGTAGAGTTTTTCTGTCTAAATTGTTAAACAAAATTCAGTATTTTGTTCAAAGACCTAAAATGTGGACATAAATGCTTCCCACAGCTATGCTTTTAGATAATGCAGATTATATGTAAAAAATCACCGTGAAAGTGGGCAAACCTTGAAAGATGTTGTCCAGAGAGGCTGTGAAATGAGTTTGAGAAAGGACCTGGGCAACGTGTTCTTACTGTGACATTAGCCTGGCTTTGAGGAAAAGATTAGATTGGATATTCTTCAGGTCCTTTTAAACCTAAATTGTTGGATGGTTCTGTAATAGACTGTCAAATTACTAGTAAGAGTTATCTGAATAGCTGGATTCAATTGTTAGATTTTTAAAAACAGTGTGTTTTAATGCTGCTGCAAGCAAGTGATGATGAATGCAATGGTTACTTCCAGGAGAGGAAGGAGGGGAAGGCTGTTCTTATGTAGCAGGTTCATGTAAGTTCTTGGTGTGATATTGCCAAACAGGCCAATGCAATCCTTGAATATATAAATGAGGAATGGAAAATGCAAATAGGGAAATGATCTTTCTTGTGTACTTAGCATCCATAAAACAACTGACTGGGATAATGTGTCCGGAGCTGATCTTTGCCATTCAAGATGGAAAACCAGCTTTGACATGAGGTTTAAGGACCTCAGACAAAGCTTATCAAGGAAAAGGCTAAGAAGGAAATGAATCACTGTGTGTAGGAAGAGGCATAATAGTGGAGGGAGTTATAGTCTCTAAATTTGTAGTCTTAAGACATAAGGTGATCCCATGACTGGAAGTTTAACAAATGCAACCTTGAGTAAGCTGTGGTATTCAAGCAATAAGGATAACATAGGGACCAATTATTCACATTTGCTTGAAATCTTAACAAAAATCAGAGGTCTTTCTAAATGGCTTTTTTTGATCTAACTTCTGAAGAAATAGAAATGGCTGAGGTATTCAGGAGGTTAGATGAAATAATGAATGTGATCTATTATTCTCATGACATTTATGACCCTTTGGCTTGCTTCAAGAATTGGTGCTACAAGGGCCAGAGAATTATTTCTACAAAGCACAGTGCAATGCAATGTGGGAAAACCCAGCACCACTGAATGCACTCATTGGCTACCAGAGTAGCACATCTAAGGTTTGCATGGGATAATTCTTAGAGTCATATAATGGTTTGTGTTGTAAAGGATGTTAAGGATCATCTAGTTTTACCCCCGCACTGTGATGAGGGTGTTATTCCACTACACCAGGTTACTCAAAGCCCAAATCCAACCTGGCCCTGAGTACTTCCAGGGACGGAGCATCCACAACTTCTCTGGGCAACACATTCCACTGTCTGACTACTTTCATAGTCAAGAATTTTTTTTCATATCTAATCTAAACATTTTCTCTTTCAGTGTGAAGCCCTTACCTCTTGTTCTAGCACTACATACCCTTGTAAAATGTCTCTCTCCAGCTTTCTTGTCAGCCCCCTTTAGGTACTGGGAGGTGCTATAAGGTCTCCCTGGAGACCTTATTCAAGATGAACAGCCCAAATTCTCTTAGCCTGTGTTCATAGGAGAGGTGCTCCAGATCTCTGATCACCTTCATGGCCCTCTTCTGGACTTGGTTCCAACAGGTCTGTGTACTTGGTACAGCCCAGAATAAGGATAAGGTTGGCCTTCTGGACAACAAGCACAAATGCTGAAACCTGTTGAGTTTCCCAGTTAACCAAGATGCTGCCCCATGACTGGAATTCTGTGGTAAGTGCAGCTATTTGCTTCAGTACCAGAGCCACCCGTAACAGAGGTGGAAGCCCTGTCTGTGGTGGCTACAGAGGCATGTGGCAAGAGGCCATACCGTGGTGGCACAGCTAAATCTGTGTTTGGGTTACACAGCACTGTTTTATGCTTTTTAGCTGTGTTCTGGATATGAGTCATTGGACTAAATGTCTTGTCAGGGCTAAATTTCATCTTGGATACTTAACATTTGGATTGCTACCTACATTTCTCATGAAATTTCAGTTTGCTGCAGGATTTTTCACATCCATCCTTACATTGGGAGGTTTGTTTGTCAGCTACTTTATTTCAGAGTGAGGTTACAAAATAGCTACATTTTAATATAATGTTTATGCCCACTTTGTTAAATGAAATGTTTTGCTACACTGTTCTTTTATTGACTTGATGGGTCTGGGTAATGTCACACACCCAGTTTGCAGGATGATCAGTCATTTCTGTTATTCCACAATTAAACATAGTTTGGTCATGTTTGCACACTGCATGAAACTCAAGTTTATTTCAGAGAATATTCCAAGTACAGAGAACTTTCAAGACCTTAGATCACTTCTTAGGACAGCTTCAGAACATGCATCCAGCCTATTCTCTTTTTTGTGTTTCACTTGTCCCTTCACTTCAGCACAACTAAAAGCAGTTTGCGGTAGTGTTGTAATAAGTGTTGTGAATTCTCAGAAGACTGAGGATTTTTGTCATCATTTATATTTGCTTTTTGAATGGCATTTTGCATCTAATGGGGAAAGAATCCTTCCATTTTTAAAAAATTCTATTGGTTATTTTCCATATGGTTTCCTTGGCAGAACTTGCTACTTGAGAAATTTGATGGTTTAAGAGTAGTTTGATTACTGGCCAAAGAGCTTCATTGGTTACCCATAAGAAATGTGATTTAGGGCTTTCTGAGAACTATGTGCATTACTCACTAGTACAGTTCATTATGTCCCAGGAGAGCCATGCCATCTCAAATAATATTTCAGGTGAGCTGGAAAGTCCTACTATGGATGCACAGCTGTGTATAGTTCAGTATTTTTCCACTGTACTACCCTGTACTACAGAGCTGTACTTCCCTGCAGGACTCATTTTACATTCTAATATCATGGAAAGGATTACTTTTTGTAGATTGTGCAATTACTGTTTTCTCAAACACTGAAATCAATTTGCTCTTTAAAAAGACTTTATTTTTTTTTCTTGTTTTGTTAAAGATTCAGTTGCAGTTGACAACGGGGGGAACAGGCTCAAGCTTTGCTGAAATTCTCCTTGGGCTACATTGAAATTCAGGTGAAGGGTCTGCTCAGTCCAGTGAGTTTCCTTCTATAGCCTATAGAATCCTGTAGCCTATGTAGCCTATTTAAAAACAATTACCACAAAAGCCAAGAAAAACAAACCTATTGCTGGTAGGCTTATTTTTGCTGTTTGGGGAAGTGGGCTGTGCCTTGGTGGGCAGGGTCCCCCTTTTGTTTAGGCACAGAGTAGTTTAGAAGCAGTTATAAATCAGACCTTCCATCTATGATGACCTTTGGATATCCATGAAATCTGAAACTTGAATCTATTTTACTTTGTTACCATGACTTGACTTATTTTAACTGTTTTTGATGTCCTGGGGTTTTTCATCATATTTCTAGAATTCTAGCTTACCTGTATGGGCTCACTTAGAGAGGTTTTTACCAGGCCTTTCCTAGCAATGTTTGCATTCTTTCTGTAGATAACGGGGGTGGCAAGAAAAAACGCTGAGGCCCAGAGCTGCTAGAGAAGCTCTAGAAAGCGGGGCCTTGAGGGTGGCTTTAGGGAAGTAGGTCTCTGGTTGGGTACCTTGGGAATATCGGTTCAAGATGAATTGTGGTTGGGTAACTTGAGGGGGGTAGGCATTCAAAGCTTATAAATGTAAAGGGATCATGTGATCTTGAAGTTCTTTTCTCTCTCTTGCTTTCTCTCCTGTACCTTGGAAACTCCCATTAAAGCAATGTTGTTCTTTTCACCTTTATTAATTTGTTTTGCAGTTTTTGTCTCCTTTGATTTTAGACATCATTTTAAGGATCAGATCTTGACTTTGTCAGTACTGAGGGCCTTTGAGAAAAGTGTAGATTATCCTCTGTGAGGCCACAGACATCTTCAGTTACTTAGTTTAATGCCAGTTCAGGCCTCGCCTGCAAGCACTGTACCTGTAGTAATAACATATCTGTAATGAATGACTTCACACAATGTTTTTAGTTATTTGAACAACTGAACAAAAACATTGATCCGCTCTCCTCAGAGACCATCATAATGAATTATCCACCTGCCCCATTTGTCCAGTCTATTAATATATATTTTGGGTACAATTTTTGGATCAATGTGATGCAGTTACGAGAAGTTTTTAGTGAAAAAGAAAAAAAGAAATAAGCAAGCTTGCCGAAAGGAATATGTTTACTGATCATGCTTCACTGGGTTTCTCATTGTTTCCAGGAAAACATCCCTATACAGAATGATGACAGAGGAAGATCACGTGGTTGTGAAATAGATACTTACCTTTAAAGGAAGGTAAAACAGCAGAACATGTAATTTTTAAGAATTTTAGAATTATCAGTGATGAACTAATAGTGATAGTCAAGTATGGAGGTGTAGCAAAAAAAAAAAAGTGCAAGGACAAACCACAATTCCATAAAATTGCCCCAGCTGATTAATCTGGGAGTGTGAACAGTGCAACAGATAACATTGTCATAGCCTTTGTATTTCCTGAAACTGTTAGTCCTGTGTTAATTGTCATGCGATATCAGTGACCTTATGTTATGCATCTGAAAATGGGTGGGACCTTGATTGCAAGGAGTTATTGTATTTACCACTGATTTTAGTATACTATGTAAGTACCTTTTTGAGCCATAAAAATTAAAATAAGATTAAGAAGCCCTTTTGGGATCTAGACTGCATTTTTACATTTTAATTGGGAAGTGAAGAAAAGCAAGCTGCTTCTAAAGTTGATGTGTGTATAGCCATATGAGTTAGGAGAGGTTTAGGCTGGATATCAGGAAAAGGTTTTTCACCCAGAGGGTGGTTGAGCACAGAAACAGACTTCCCCAGGGAAGTGGTCACAGCACCAAGCCTGACAGAGTTCAAGAAGCGTTTGGACAATGCTCCTGGGCACATGGTGTGATTTTTGGTGTGTTCTGCACAGGGCCAGGAGTTGGACTTGATGATCCTAATGGGTCCCTTCCAGCTCAGCATGTTCTGTGATTCTGTGATTCTATTTAAATACATCTGGGGACCAGAATGTCAGATCTACTGATGATTCTTGTTGAGAATATTACTTTGTCTTCAGAAGGAAAGACTAACAAGGGGAAATATGGTAATGTTGTCTTGGTCTAAGAAGCAGTTTAATGGACACCTCCGTGTGTCCAATCAACATCACTTCAGAGCTGATTTGAGTGATATTGTGAACAATTAACTCACATCTGCTCACTGCAATGCAGTCATGCTCACTTGACAAGTTACTCTATTTTCTTGTGCATCCCAGAGGGAAAAACAGCTTCAGGTCATATGTGGGTTTTAGATGCATACAGATGCTGATATGACTGTCTGTAGTCCCAGTATTTTAATAAACTTGTTTGTCTAGAGGCAGTTTGACGTCTTTGTTCCTGAACCAGAGGGTCTGCAAGACTAGTCCTGCAAACATCTGGGCATATTCTATCTTTGCTGTCATGGCAAACTTACTTGCTTCAGTGCAGTTAACTAATGTGAGAACATGTGTTTGAGTCGGTTCAGAATCTACTTAAATGGCAATTATACAATAATTTTCTCATGGAAGGCCTTCAGGAAAGCCTGAAAAGTACAGATTTAAGGTTCTTGGCTGATTTTTGGAGAACTTATTTGTAATACTCAAAGCAACATTTTTTCTTGACACTATACTACTGTCTTGGAGAGAGACTTTTTTACAAGGGCGTGTTGTGATAGGACAAGGGCAAATGGTTTCAAACTGAAAGAGAGCAAGTTTAGAGTAGCTATAAGGAAGAAATTCTTTACTGTGAATGTGATGAGTCACTGGCACAGGCTACCCAGAGAAGCTGTGGCTGCTCCATCCTTGGAGCAAGTTAGACAGGGCTTTGAGCAACCTGGTCTAGTGGAAAGTGTCCCTGCCCATGACAGGGGGAGGGGAAAGGAGGCATGGAACCAGATGAGATAAATGTCCTTTCCAAGACATACTGTTATACAATTCTATGATTCTATGCTAACAGTATTCTCCAACATGTTGTTCATCTGCTCAGAGCCCTCAGATGACACCATTCTGGTAAGTTTGCTCTTTATTCACATTCAAAGCCAACAACAAGTTGACACGTTCTTTTCCAGGTCAGAGAACAAATTCTCACATTTTTTCACTGTAATGACTGCAGCACTGTCAACAGTTTTTATCTAACTTTTTGAAGAAAAATTATTTTAAGAAAGAGACAAATACAGCTGGAATTTACACCAGGTCACAGGGGTCTTCTGCCCTGCTTTCTCCACAGCCACTGATGATGAACAAGGCTCACTTTAGCAGCACTTCAGCAGCTATCATCAAACAACGAGCCTCCAGTTTTTCTCTAGGTCTGTCTTAGTGCCTGCCATGATGGTCAGAGCTGTCTCACCTTGTCAGTACTGCAATGAGCCTGTAAGTGCTTCGTAATGAAGCTCTGTCTGATGGTCCCATCTCACTGCATTGGCACATGAGGACACATTTTGTTGCATTGCTTTGCCTAGCCAAGCAAATTCCTCTCAGTGATGTAGGGTTAATCATGCTTCATGAGCAGTCCTTGGAGGCATTGGCTCTGAGCATAGTGACTGATGGACAGTTGCCAGCTTTGTTCCTGATAATAGTTGTGAGAGTGTGGGCATAGGCACCAGCTTAGGTTTACCTTGTGGTCTGTTCCCTGCCAAAAGCACTGGAGAGTAAGAGTATCCCTAACCAAGGCCTGGTGCTTTGCCAGTGAGTGAGGTGGCAGTGTGAAGGAGAAAAATTATCAGAGAAAAATCATGTCCTGGCTTGATTCTAATCAGTTTATTTTTTCTGAGTCCAACTATGTCCTTTGATTTCAGTAGAATTTATTTCCCTCCCTGCCTCCATTTTCTTTTTTGTACAATGTTCTCCTGTAACTTTGCCCTGGCCAGTATATGAATTGCCCTAGATGCACTGAGGATCTGCCCTAAGAGGTTAATTACATATTACATTATGCAAAGATAGTGGAGCCTACTTCTGCAGGTCCAGCCATGAAGCTAATAAAATTAGCTAATAAAATCAGTGAAGGTACAGCACTGATTGTACAGCAGAGGAATGAATCCTCACAATCCTTAAAAGGATTCGTCTGAGGAAAAGCAGAAGTACTGCTGATCTTTATTGTCACCTTTCTTTACATGGAAAAATTTCATATACAGAGAGCAAGCCTTTCACATCCTGCTCTTGTCCAGTGTCCTTCCTACAGTTATACTTGCATTTCACTCACCTTTAGCAGCGTAATACATTTCGTTTTCCTGTCCAGGACCCTCTCCACTAGATTTACACACTGACTTCTTCTATCTGCCAGTGAGTACTGGAGGCACACCATTTAAATGATGTCAGGATGAGGTCCCATATGTAATGACATGCAGCTACAGGAATCCTGGAGCAGACTAAAACTATTATTAATAGTATTAGTATTAATACCAAAGCCTATTACTGTAGTTACTATTGTCTTGATAGCTGCTCTTTTTATCACTTGACAATATCTAGTGCTAGGAGAGAGGGAAGGACGTGGTAAGTCTGAGTGATCAGAATAAGTTTGAATCCAGCAACTCTGCCTCCTCCCTCCAGATCCAGTGTGACCATGCCAGCTGGGGAATGTTCCCTGATCTTCCCCACTATTCTGAGCTAGTAACCAGAATGGAGCATGAGACCTGTATGATGTCAGTCATTACTAAGACGGAACGAAATTAGCTTTGCTGGGCCCAAGAGGACTTCATAGGGTTGAACATCTCTGTTCTGCACTCTTCAGTGCTGTGTGTGAAACCCATGTGGGCAGTCAGGGTTTGAGTTGACTAATGCAATGTCAGTGGAGTTCACATGGAGGGAGCTGGGCAGCAGAACACTGAACAGCCCAGAAACTAAGCAAGGACAATAGGAAGAGAAGAGCACTGATATCAGCAAACTGTGGGATGGGAATTTGCTTGACATGTCATTTTGTCTTCTGCTCATTGCCTGCAAAAGGTCTCAGTTTTGCAGTTTACTAATTTTTTTTCTCATCTGGAAGTGAAACTGAACAGACTATTGTGAGCTTGAGTTCTCTGGCAGCAAGGGAAATTCTTTGTCCCACAAATGGGCCAGTGAGGGTTTTAAAGTCTGTTTTCTTTTTTCTCTCCAGATATACCTGTGAATTCTTAGTATCCGTGCAAAAGAAAAGTTGGGTCTGTTTTCCTAGCTTGTGAAGGATTTAAAAATTGTTTTCTATGTATAACTGCTCTACTTGACTGTACTCCAGGGTATTCCCAAGAGAATAGGACTATTATTATGAACAAGTAACAATTTCAGAAGTGCAGGGGATTTCGGGATCCTGATTCAGATTATTCTGGTGCAGAATTAGAGCTATAAGGTGTAGAGCTGGAAAGATTTTCCCCTCCATATCCAGACTTTATACCACCATCCCCCATTTATTAGGTGTGCTTCACATTTTCACTCTGTGTAGCTGTTGAAGGAGAAGCTTTTCCCAAAACACACTGCTCATCTCCTAGGTCAAGAATGTAGGAGCAGAGCTAGCTTTAAGCATAACCAACTTGGGCAAACAAAATAAAGAGAGGAGCACATAGCATACGGCTGCCTTCCTGAACTCTACGATCATGCTGAAGGTAAGTGCACCTTGCTTGAGGGGAACACTGCCATGCAATGAGAGACAACAGTCCTGACAGGGCTCTGACAGATTTTGTCTGTGTTATATGACAAAATGCTGTCTGCTGACAGGGTAGATCCTTCAATATGTGCTTTGCTGGAAAGAAGACCAAAACTTTGCAGGGTACAGGGTTTGGGTTTCCAATCCCTAGCTCACACCTGATTGACCCTTCCAACTCAGTATATTCTGTGTTTCTGTGATTCTGTGACCTGAAACCTCATTGAACTTGTCCAGCCTTCAACAGAAAGATTATGCCATTTTCTCTGTTTACATGTGAGCAACAAAGTCACGTGAAGACTGCCACGGCCCCTGCCTGGGTGGCAGCGATCCCGACACCTTCTTCAGCCCTGGCTAGCTTGCACTGCCACGCTGAGGGCACCGGGCAGGTGTGGGTCACCCGATGGCACAAGGGTCCTTCCAAAGGGACACCAGCCACCAGGAGACTAAGGCCCCCTGAGGCAAGTGGTACCCCCTATCCACACGTCCCTAACAGGAACTGTGTGTGTGGGCTAGTTGGCCTGACCTTGCCTAGGAGTCCTTGGTTAGATGATATGGGCGCTGCAGCAGTCGGAGGGTAAAAGGGTAGAAAGCGACTCACTCTCGTTGGAGCTAAAGNAATAGGGGAGTATACATATAACAGAATGAACTAAATCTAGAGTAGGGGGTAACAGAACAATCCATTACAGTAAAACAAACATAAAAAGCACACCACCACAGAAGACCAACCAATTTTTCAGGAATACACAGTGTGTCCTTGTCTCCAGATGCAGCAATTACATGTGTCCATGCTGACTTGGCAGATGGAGTAACTTAAATCAAGGGAGAATGATAAAGATAGCCAGGACCCCAGGCTCCAAACAGCTCATTCAGCAAAGTCCCATATAAACACTCTCCAGATTTAGGGTTGGACTCAATGACCTTAAAGGTCTTTAAAACTTAAGTGGTTCTATGACTCTCTAGGACTATCTCTCTGGAGACAGATTGTGAAAGTTTGATTCCCTTCCTTCCAGTTCCTTTAATAGTCATGCTATTACTCCTTTCTTCCCACACTTCATTTAAATACAATGTTTGTTGTTCCTAGAGGTCCCAACATAATGTTCTTAACACCTATGTTGGTACTTCTGATAAAAACTACCATGTATTCAATAGAATATTTAAGTGAATTTCATGCTGTGAGACTGGCCTGTTAATAGTGAGGGCAGAAAATGCTTTTTAACTGTTTCCATGGTCTTCAACCCCTGAGAAATTAAATCTAAAACCGCTTTCAGTGATACATGCAGGAACTGAATCTTTGTGTATATGTATACTCAACAAATGAACTACAATGAGCCATGAAGGATATTTTAGGATCCAGTGTTGCAAGATATTGAGCTGTGCTAATTCCCTGGAAAGCTGAGTAGGGGAATACTTCTGTGGAGAACTCTTGGGCTTTTGAACTTGCATTATTCAGAACTACTTCTCCTGTTCCCCCAAGCAAATACAAATTACATGGAGTGCAGCTAAAGAAAATAAAAAGGGCATTATTTTCCAGGCTTGCTAAACAAAACAGCATTGTGGACAAGTGAAGAACAGTTAGCCTTTATGCTGAGTATAGCAAGAACTATTTGAGACATAATTTATCAATTCTGTTTGTTAGTTTGTAGGGTTAATGTTATTATCCATGGAATAGATTACTATCATCCACAAGGACAGAAGAACTGAAGAAGTCCAGGAGACTAGGCAAAGCAAAGATGTGTTTTGCTCATCAGTGAGTTGGTAAATATTTCAATACAGAGATGGTCAATACTCTAGGGCAAAGCAAANGTGGAGAACTCTTGGGCTTTTGAACTTGCATTATTCGGAACTACTTCTCCTGTTCCCCCAAGCAAATACAAATTACATGGAGTGCAGCTAAAGAAAATAAAAAGGGCATTATTTTCCAGGCTTGCTAAACAAAACAGCATTGTGGACAAGTGAAGAAGAACAGTTAGCCTTTATGCTGAGTATAGCAAGAACTATTTGAGACATAATTTATCAATTCTGTTTGTTAGTTTGTAGGGTTAATGTTATTATCCATGGAATAGATTACTATCATCCACAAGGACAGAAGAACTGAAGAAGTCCAGGAGACTAGGCAAAGCAAAGATGTGTTTTGCTCATCAGTGAGTTGGTAAATATTTCAATACAGAGATGGTCAATACTCTAGGGCAAAGCAAAACTGCAAGTGTTGAGCATTTCCTGAATGAGGCTTCCATCACCAGCTGTTAGGCATTTTAAAGGCATTACTTCATTTTTCACTAACCAGAAAACAAATTGTGGCTGGCACTGGAAGGCATTTTAGCTTTGCATCACTGAGAATTAAAAAGAGAGAAAAATGATTGTTTTCTTCAGACCAAAATGAATGTTGTGGAGCACTTTTAAGCTAAGTTTCAATTATCCAAAAAACCCCCAGAATTTAAATATTTCTACCAGTGCAATATCAAGACAGTTCAGGCATTAAATTATATTCATTAGGGGCTTGGTTTCATTCACACAGAACAGCATAAACGAAGATGGACACATTCCAGATTTTAGATGTAGCAATTTAAAAAGGAAAGAGTTGCCATCCTAATTTTTATTAAGACAACTATGAAGTAA
>WEIV01014807.1:0-14008 GCA_013390005.1 Calyptomena viridis | reverse complement strand
TCAGCTTTCAATATGACTTACTTCTAGGATCAGAGTTACTGCTTTTCCTATTATAGTCAGACCTGGAAGTGAAGGTTTGGTAGCTTTACCTTTTCTGTATTCATTGAGTATAGGTCCCTCTAAGTCCTGATTGGCAATTTAGTTCTTATCATGAGTGAGCAAAACATCATCTCCTTATTTGTCCTATTTCTATTATTTTTGCATAACAAGTAGCTGTATTAATTATTCTGATTTTAATCTTGGATATTTCAGATGAATGGTTCGTTGAACTATTCCATTAGCAAAGTAATTTTTAAAAGTAAAGGAACTAGTAATATAAAACTTCTGTATGGTCCCTCTGCTTAACATTCAGATCCTGCCTGATCATCTTCTGGCAGAATGTATTATAATATTAAAAGTAAGTGGATTTTTTAAAAATTATTTTATAAATATAATCGAAGCAAAGTAAAAAAATTTGAATAAATACCTTCTGATAACCTTCTTATAGAATTCTCTGATAAGAGGATGAGTCCTATGTATACTTGCAAGGCCCTGAAATTGATACGAATAAATTTCTGGAAAGCTTCTATCTTGAATATGTCAAAATTTTATGTTCCATCAAACATTTATCTCATGTAGAAATAATGTAATAAAGAACATCAATTCACTACAGAGAAGTTGATGCAGTATGTATTTAAACAGAAAATGCTGACAGCTGTATTCTGAAATGTATAAAAATCCATGCTATATTTACTGACACATTGCTGATAAAGTTTTATCTTGGTGATCTAAATGGGATAAAAATCAATAAAGCATTTTTGAGTTCTGAAGGTACCTGTCAGCTTAAGTGTTTGCAGGTGGCAGGAAGATATTGAAACACTGATTCATCATTATAGGGTGGTTACACTCAAGTATATGTCATGACTATTTGCCTGGACACTTATTAAATGACATAGGTGTCTGACAACAGTCCTCAAAGAAAAAAAAGCCCTGGTGTTTGTTTTTCAGATCACTTGCTTGTTGAAAATTCCATAAAACTGAAAGGTTTGGTGATTATTTGTGGAAAGGGTTAAGCTTTCTTTTTACACAAGACATACATTATTTTACTAATTTGTTTACAGGTTAATCTTGCTACGCTTTTAAAATTGAGTCCAAGAATTACTAAGAGAACTCTGCTGGGCTATGCAGTGTGAAAGAGAAGATATTCAAGTTAGTGCATGATTTTACAGATCAGCAGAAAAAATAATCTTTTAGGTCTCTCGTAGACCATTACTTGAATTTCAAGAAGCATGGTTAAATAGATACAGCTGCTGGGGAACTTGCAGATGATTTAAGTAGTTACCAGCGTGAATATTCTCTGAAATTAGGAAATCCAAGAGTTATATGTCAGGAAAAATGTTTTTAGAGAAGGAGAGTCAAGGGAAATTATATGCGTGGCTGGCATGAGCAGTGGGTAAGAAAATAGAATTACTTCTCCAGATAGGAAGAGAGTTACAAGGACCATAGCTGTCTGTCAGATGATAACCTTATAGCAGCATAAATGCAAGTTCAAACAGTGAAAAGTACACTGTTGAATTATTTAACAAAAACTATGGTAACACAGAGCAAGCTGAGACTCTGCATAAAATGATACCAAGTGTAGCCTAACTTGTACACCAAGTGCAGACCACTAACTGTAGTCTTCTGACTGTCTCTTTTCAGTAGGAAAACCAGATGTGTACATACACACAATTACACAAGAAAGGTGAACACACCACACAGTCTGTTTTATTAAATTAATTGTTGTCAGTGTATCTCCAGTAATTGAAAAAGAAATTTAGAAATGCTAGTCCTGAGACCTGGAAGTACCAAAACAACTTCAGAAAATGCTGGCATATGTTTAATGTGTGCAGTCGTGTATAGAGGCACGTTTCTCCTCTACTCAGCCCTGGAGAGGACACACATTGGAGTGCTGTGTCTCAGTTTGGGCTTCCCAGTATGAAAGAGATATGGACATACTGGAGACAGTCCACTGCAGGGCCACAATGATTAAAGGACTGGAGCATCTCTCCTATGAGGGAAAGGCTGAGGCTGTTCAGCTTGCAGACAAAGCATTTCATGGAAAATTGTTCACAATGGAAGGGTGTAAAGAAGGTGAAGCCAGTACATTTTTCATTGATTTCTGGTGACAAGACTGAAGGCAAACTGAAACACAGGAGGTTTCCCATGAACATCAGGAAACAATTTTTTCCTGTGGAGATTACTGAACACTGTCACAGACAGCCCAGGGAGGTTGTGTACTCTCCATCCATGGAGATATTCAAAAGCCATCTGAAGATGATCCTGGGCAACTGGCTCTAGGTGGCCCTGCCTGAGCAGGATGTTGGACCAGGTGCCCCCAGAGGACCTTTCCAACCTCAACCAGTCTGTGATTCTACCAGTTAAACATAGCTATAGGTGCATGTCTGTTTTGCATTCATTCCCCTGTAGACTATGTTATTAGTACTGCTAATGCCAGTTTGACTAGCTTTGCACTGTTGAAGTCAAAGGGGCATTCAAAGGAAGTCTTCACACCTGGTAGTCATGAATTATGAAGAGGATGAAGTGTAATTTAATGCATACACTAGAAGTGTTTTGAAGGACATTTACGCATGAATACATAAGCAAACAAGTAAGAGGGGAAATGTCTGAATTTTTAAACTTTCTAAACAAGGCAAACCAAGCAACTGTGTTAGAGAATGATAATAAAATCTCTGAATTAGAGGACATCGGTTTTAAAAATAATTCTTCATACAGCCAACTGTCTCACTGATTTGTCATCTGACATTTAACTAACTAGCTAATGGTATATTCAGTAATAGACTTCTGAAGTCCGTAAGGCCCTCAGAAACCATGGTAATTTTCCTGAACTGTGAAAGAGACAGACCTACATATTATTAATAGGCATTTGCATGTCTACTCTGTCTTGCGTTGTGCTGAAATTTCACTCTACTGGAGTGCCAAAGTGTCAAGATTGACCGTATTTTGGAAGAAAAAGTTTAAGGTTGGTCTGGCAATTCAACTATATTTTTTCAGCTTCTGAGAAATAGGTTCAGCCTGATACCAAAGGCTGCATTTCAATCTTTTGATTAGCAGAACTTGAGAGCACCTCTTAGCTAGCAAATTAAGCCACCATGGAGCAAACTTTGCATTTTGACTCATAAAGGCTCTTTGCAAATATCACTGGCAGGCTTTGAAATAAATCCTGCCTTCATTTTTTTTTTTTTTGAAACATTTTTTTTATTCTTAAAGGATTTAACATAGCAAGACATTTTGTACACACTATCAGCTGTTTGATGGGGATCATTACTTATGGGATACAACAATTATGCTGTTTCTGGTCAGTTTTCAATGGCTTTCTTTTTCATGTCTTTTTTTTTGCAGGACAACTGCAAATCTGCTGATCTGATTAGTACAGGGAGACCTGAATACTGCACAGGAGACTTGTGCCATGGGCAACATTATTTATGGCACATACTAAGTTAAGAAATCTAACAGTATCAAACACACTTAAATAATATAATGAACACAGTTAAAACAAATGCCGTAGGACTGACAGAATGGTAGAAATAATTAAATACATGCAGACTCCTGCCTTCTTCATTATGTTCTATGCAACTATTAAGTTATATGGAAAAATACATTTCTGCTTGAAAAACACTCCTCTTCATTGCAAACCCAAGGATAACTGCAAGTTCTGGGTAATACAGAATGAAGCAGTTGTATAGATAAACACCATAATTAATATTTATTTAATGGAGAAAGTATAAAGTAGTAAATTTGAAAAAAAGCTACTCTTGAAAATAAAGCACTAGTTTTGTGCTGGGAATTATGAATTTCATTAATTTCCTGTCAGTGTTTTATTTTTGTAGTAGTCATTTTTACTCATGAGTGGGTGGCTCTTAAGATGAACAGCTGAAACAATGAAGTTGAGAACCCTGAGCTGTGGAAATTTCAATTGTAAACTATAAAAGAAGTTGATAGAGGGCAAGAGTTCACTAAAAGCACTATTTTGACACACAACACCTTTGAATTCAGAGTAGTCAAGTTTTTTATGTGCGGTAGGTGACTTGTTCTATTTCTAAAGGAAAAGCTAGGAAAAAATCACATGGAGGTGGTAGGTAGGTACAGGTTACCTGCTTTTGATGCTGCAAATTGCCTTTGCTAACCTGCATGGTCAAGAAGGTGGGGTTATGCCCATCATGAGCAGTGCTATGAGCCACCATGTTATGCACCCTGGTTGGGTGACTGCAGTAGATGGCAGTCCTGATCAGCAGCCAAAGGAGAACAAAAAATAAAACACACAGGCAAAAAAGAATGAAAGAGTGGATTGACTCCAGTAGTTAGAGCATAGTGGTGATGTAGCCAAGGTTATGGGTTCAATCCCATATGGGCCATTCATTTAAGAGTTGACCTTGATCTTTGTCGGTCCCTTTCAACTCAGAATATTACGTGATACTTCTCTGTGACATACATTCCTAGTTACAGCACCTCAATCTTCCTGTTTGAGAGAATGGCCTTTGGAATGGCCTTTTTAATACTGGTCATATTAGGTGGTCACTTTCTAATAGTTAGACCATATACCACCTCAGCCATACTGGATATACCAGTTGGCTGGCAAAGCAAATACAAGGGAGCAAGAAAGCAGCCTTGTTTTCTAGTCCTTCAGGAGGCACAGAGGAGTTTTCCACAACCTGCTCAGAGGTTCTCCTGTCTTCATTTCCCACCCTGCTTGTATTCAGCCTTCCTTTTTATGGGTTTCTACTATGGGTTTTATGGATTTCTACTTCCAAATCAGTTATAAAAATATAACTGACTATTTAAAAATGCTCATCGTGGAAAAAAATCCAGAAAAAATAATACTGTTTTTTTTTTTTTTCCCCCTTGAAATTCAGCATCAGTAATATTTCTTCCTTTTTTTTTCGGAGTATCCCTCATGCTTTTGCTTTGTTCACTGTGTTCAAGGTCTGACTGCATTTATAATGGCATGGAGCAGGTAAGAATGACAAAATTTATATGATCTGTTCATGCTCTGTCCTTTAAACCTTTCTTGCTGTCATTCTCCTGTGTCCTTCACATCCTTGGTAAATGGGAGAGCAGAGGCTTTTTTTTTTCTACTAGAAATACATCCTGGTGATGCTCAGACACAGCAATAGCTTTTATGACCACCTGATCTCCACGTTATTGCGCAAATCACACAAATTATAATGTTGTGCTCTCATTTGTGTGTCTATTTCATATTCTTAAGAATTTCAGCAGAAAAGCTGAGTTAGCATTTCTTTTGTCAGTACTATGCTACCTACAATAAATTTCTGAGAGTTACTTTCCTGGATATTGACCTTTCTTGGCTCACAAAACTGGTGAGAAAGACCCATGGAGGATAGGTGACTATGATGCTGAAAGTAGGCAAAGTTGCCCTTTCTCAGTGGGCAACATTCTTTTCATATGCCGTGATGATATGCCTAGAGATGGTAAGCCTAGACTCCTTAAAATTGTGAAAGTGAAGGGAATATTTCCTTTCAGTGCAGATCTGGTTCTGAGGTAAAGAAGGTTTTTACATTACTTGCTATTCTGTAGTAGCCATTTTGGTTTTGGTGCTTCTTGAATATAAATGTAACAAAACTGGGTTACATGGTTTTCTCTGTGAATAGATATTCCCCTTGAAATGTATGTGTTCACTAGTATAATACTGGCTAAATCATCTGAAATTGCTGTAGACATGCCACACTCAAGATCTTAGGTTACTAGACTGTATAAGTTTGATACAAATTTCAATGTCGCCCTCCCCCACTGAATCAAAAAAAAAAAGAAAATTCCTCAAAGGGAAGTGAAGGCAAAAAAAAAATTATTTATTGACAAATATACTATACAAGAATGACTGAGCCAGNAAAAACCACCAAGGAAAAAGGGAAAAAACCCAAAAGAAATCCTGGAAAAAACCAGAAAGTCCAACGCTCTGTTTCCTTCCCAAGGGGGGAAAAAAAAAAGGTCCCTTAAGCCCGGAGGAAAAAAAACTCCCCAACCAAAGGAAAAAAAACTCAACGCCGGCAACTCAGAAGAAAAACAACAGGAGCCACAAAATCTCTGACCTTCAAAACACAGGACTGTTTTGAAAAAGTGTGGTTTTTTTTTTTTTTTGGGTTTTTTTCTTCCCTCTTTTGTTTTGTTTTAGAGGCATAAAATTCATTTTCTGGCATAAATAAGGATATGAGATACGTTATAAAGTCACTCCAAGACAGAGACTTAAAACAGAACTCAGTAATATGGAAAATAAGAAAATAAAAAGCAAAAATAAATAGAGGTTGCTAGGAGATTATAAACAATGGGTTTGATTCCTGACAATGCAAACAGGGGAAATCTCTGGAACAAAATTCTTATTGAAGTTCAAAATAACATCTAAAACAGAGAGATGAAATTAATTATTTGAAAAATCTGTTTTCACTAAAGAAATACAGCAATTACTAACACTTGTGCAACAGAGTTCATGAAATCATTTGGGAAGTTGATCGCTTTACATGCAGATAAGTTTGTACTGATACAGAATTTTGAAATGAGCTCCATATTCGCAGTCACAGAAATAAAGTGAAAGCTGTTAAATTGGTTGTCAGAAGTCAAAAGGAAGGTGGACAGTATTTTCTGATAGCAATTTGGGCACTTTTGAACTCACAGCACTACTGGTATTAACTAAATTAAAAACGAAGTGGTAATTGCTGTCCTTGAAAATGATCCAAGACAGTCAGATATTTGAAGCACAACAGAAAGATATATTGTCACTACTTGAGACAAACTCTAGCATATAACACACCTTTATGCCCTTTAATCTATATGAGTAAAAATTTTTCTAATTAGAAACGAAGTCATGAAACTTATTGCAGTGAAAGAAAAAACTTCATACATAATTTTAAATTTCCTGTATTTATATATTTTTATAGCCTCATATGAATTTTATGATCTGTTCTGCTCCATCCTTGGGAACTGCCAGACCCAGAAGTAAGAAAACACTATTTCTGAACAAAGCAACTTTTAATATTTCAGTAATCTGTGTAAGATTATTATTATCTTGAAGCTTTTCACTCTGAAACAATGTTCAGAAATCTTAGATATTATATAACTTGATGTGTTCAGGTCGTTAAAAGAACTTCTGGTTGGCATAGAAGCACCCAAATGTTGATTGGGAGCTGAAAATTATGCCTGTATCATTGTAGATTTGTCGAAACAAAGGGATGAGTAATCATTTGGTGTGAGGTCCTGGGTTATCTAACACTTGTCAGCAGCAGTGCAGCTTCTCCCTTTAGTATGTTAACAAGGAATATTACTTTTTGTTCCTTGTGATTATACTTCCCAGCTTGGCTAACCTCATAACTGTAGCCTAGATTGAAAATATTCCCTGAATAGTCTGAGAAAGGTAAGTTTTCTGCCCTGAATAGGCACTGCTTAAAATGTTTCTCTTCCACATGCAGGCTAGGAGCAGGCACAATTGAGCTTGATGAGAGTCTTTCCATGATTACAAGCTGAAAAGAAGTGTGTTCTGGAAATTTTAGGAACTAGCATGCACTTTGCCTAGTGGGCTTGAAATTTTCATCTCTGCATCACCTATACAGTTCCATTTTCCTTTCTTGTTTCAATGAGAGAACAGAAGGGTCTTTACTGAGTTATAAAATCTTGCAGCTCTACATCTGTGTGGCAGGGCTTGAGTACTTTAAAAGCTGACTTAATGTTAGTTCCAGGTGCTTGAAGTAGAAATACCAATTGTTTCATTTCTTCTAAGTTCAAAATGAATTAATGTCATTTAGTCAGTTCCCTTTCAATATTCCTTATATCATTACTGCATCATACTACCCTCTGTGAAAAGACTGAGATTCTTTTTGATTTTTATTGCCATGTTTGAAATTCTTTCAGCCAGTGAATGAAAATTCAGTACTTGATTGGTTGGTTGGGTTTTTTGCAGAAACTTGCTTTCCTGATAATCTTCTTATGATGCCAGAGATCATCTGAAGATTATCTTAGCACTGCAAAAATATACAGATGTTTGAGTATTGGTAAAATAAACTGACTGAATATAGAAACAGCAGAATGAAGTAACTCAATTTACTGTGGTTTTGAATGAAAGATACTGTTCTGTGCTTGAATTTTATTATTAAAAGTACTCAGTGTGTATAACTTTGCCACTTTTGCATAAATCCCACAGAACAGTGATAATACATCAGAGTTCCATTTCAGCCTACACCCCATGTTAGCCGCCAAAAATCTTTTTTGGGGGTTTGTGCTGCTGTTCCTGTCTAAATATTCTCTTTTTTCACTCTGTATTTGATATTTTCATGCTCAAATGAACCAAAGTTGTTCACGGAAAGCTTCCACATGAAACACAAATAGATTTTGAGGGAGAAAATCTATGTTGCAGTTCCATTTTCTCTTTTTCCAGCTGAGAACATCTATAAGCAATATTCTTGTTGATGCTAATATGGGAGTCTAGGTTCAAAACATCTTATCTTCCTTTTCCTGCTTTTCTCCCTTATAATTTTGATTTTACTAACTTGTATTCCTGCATGGTCAATAGTGATACTGAGGCTGCCAAATGTTTTCTGCTTTAAAACCTGATTTCATGTAATGATTTTGTGACTCATTAGCTCTTGTGTTGTAATTTTCTATTTCTGGTTTCTAAGCAAAAAAGAATCTTGTCAATCTGCAGTGAAGCAGTTCAATAATTTTTGAGTCAAGACCATGTACAATAAAATACTCTTCCAAAACATAAAAATACTTCTAGTCTTCAACAGGTGCTACCTGGGGATACTAATGTAGTATCACATTGTGAGTATGATAACTGTATAATACTGTTTAAAATACAGAAATAAGCTTTCTTTTGGGGTTCCTTTTTTTTTTCCCCCAGTTCTTTAACAAAACCGGACATATCTACCTGAAGAATGTTACAGTTGAGAGGTAAGCGAAGCAAGGTGAACGATGAAATACCTGGTCCTCAGGCCAGCTATGATTTGATCATGCTGTTCTTCAGAAATGGATGAAACAGTTCCATGTATTGTTACCATTGCTTGTAATAGAAAGAGCTTTCAGATTAGATGCAGTGGGCAGCCCTTTTATTGCTAAATTTTTTGTCAGTCATGGAACTAATGATGATGTGTAAGTACAGAAATGAGACATTCTGTATGTCTCAGGATGGGCAGAATTG
Source organism: Calyptomena viridis (assembly GCA_013390005.1). Lineage (NCBI taxonomy): Eukaryota > Metazoa > Chordata > Aves > Passeriformes > Eurylaimidae > Calyptomena > Calyptomena viridis. Next base: position 4,827 of record WEIV01014807.1, on the reverse strand, counting down.
AGATGAAGTATCAAAAAACTGGCTTTGCAAGAGCATATGAAAAATTTATAGGACTTTTTCCATTCTGGAAAAAGCTTGTTTCATGAAGGGGTGAGAATAAAATGGATCCTTAATAAGATTTGTGTTTTCTTTAATTTTCAACACCTATTGTGTACCTTTATGCTCTGAGAGTGCACATGGGAGCATCTAAGTAACCTACTTACACTATCCATTCTCTTCTATACTTCTAACAGTTTTCTTTCATTTCTTTCTCTTTGAATTATACAATTCACATATTTTTAGTAGTTCTTGATATGGCACTCTACATTTATCTCTAGTATATTTTGATGCTGTTGATATTGCAGGTGAAGTTGTATATTTTAATTAATATAATGCCATTTCATTGCCAATATTTTCTTTATTATTTTCTATGTGTTTTTATACATGTATGTACAGTACATGCTGGCCTCGTTTCCTGATTCTACTAAGTACTAAATATATGTTGAGAACTAAGTTGCAGGACCCTTACTACTAGAGTCGAGGAACAAAACAAACTAATATATAAAAAAATGCTATTCTATTCCTTTTCACCTTGCAATTGGTTAAAGAAATGCACATGCTACTTTTTCATTTTCTGTTTGTGTTTTCTGACATCTTTTTCAACAGCATAGGTTCAATGGCTAATACAGACATTTACACCCAATAAGAACAAATTTTGAGTCTGTTTCTGTAATATTTATTCTCTCTGGAGAAGTACAGGATTTGCTGTACAAATCCACATTTCCTCCGACATAAAGATTGTTCTTGTATTTTGCAAAACTATGGTGATGTCATTTTTGAATGAACTTATTTATTGAAGTACCTGACAACCTAAGTACCTGACAAGTGCTAAACTAAACAGAGAACCTCTATTCTGAACCTTAAAAACAAGAATAGCATTTACAATTCTATTATCACAACTTTTACTATTACTTTTACGTGTATCTGTAGCCATTGTCAGTTCTCTGAAAGGACAGAAAATTAATAGAGCTCAAGATGTTAAGAGAGCAAGCAAATTTTTTCAGTCCAGTTGAATAATAATTTTGATTTCTTTTTTTGTCACTATGAAGCAAAAAGAAAAAAATGCACACATTTCTGATTCCTTTACCCTACCAGGTGAAAACACTAGGCAAATGTGATAAATTAAAAAGTGTTTTTTCTGATTTTTCTCTACAGACAGGGAAGACTATCCTATGTATGTGTCTGATGAGATGAAAGCACTGTGGAAAAAGGTGGTGTCAAGCTCTTTCCTATGATATGATTCAGGAGGTCTATTGTGCTTACCTAGGTGAACAAATGAGTGCATTACAAGCAGAAAGCCATGGCAGCTTTTGAAAAGTCGGCTTGTGTACTTACATGGAGCATTGTAGGAGTAGATGAATTTGGAAGACTTATTTTTGAGGAGTTTAGGGCATGTTTGCTTAGAGGAATTCCCCCACAGGAGAGAAAGCCATCTTTCCCAGGAACGCGATAGTGTTTTTCTCCTCCTGCTTTCCACAGGGGTGGGCTCTCTACCATAGAAAGAAGATAAGATTGTGGGCTTTTCAGAAAGCAGCAGGCAGGGTGGGCAGGAGAAACAGTAAAAGCCTCGAGAACAGAGGCATGCCTTTCTCCCAGGGCACAGTGTTTGTAACACTGTTAAATTGATGTTCTTAGCATTTTCGCCTTCAGAAATAAATTTTCCTAAATCCTTCCACTCCTGACATTTTTGGGGGATACTTGTGTTACCTTTCCTTTGCAAGTATTATTTTTATAAAACTAGAGAAATGGTCCAAAATCAACAGTACAAAACTCTGTGTCCTTCATTATATTTGGAATCTTGCAGAAAACCTTATATTTGAGGAGTTAGTGATCTTAGCCAGGCCGTGTTGGGTCCTGTGCTTAAGCATGAGCAGCTGCTGTAAGGAGATCTGCTGGATTGCCCCACAGGGGTCTATTCTGTGTGCTGGTGATGTTATGATAAAGATAACAGTCCAGCCTGTCAGGAGAAGGATGGTTTTGCTTGTTACACAAAATTTAAGACACTATAGCATGGAAGGGAGGAGAAACACATCCTCAGATGGGATCTGCACATTGTGCTGGGGGAACATCCAGCTGTGGCCTGTCTGATGCTGTATGAAAATGGGCTTCCCAGCACCTGATGAGATGCAAGATTTACTCACTATCTATATTCATCTTTGTATTCTATCTTATTAAACAAACTATGTTAGTAGGACTTTTTCTTTTTTTTACTGAGATCCACCAAGAAACCTTTCACCCTCTTCCTCTGCCTGCCCCATGCCTGGTGCAGAACATTCACATTTGTAAAGTATGACTTCTCCAAAATGAAATTCTTCTTCCAAATGAGGAATGGAAACTGATTGAATATTTTACAAAAGAATAAGACTATGAATTACTGTATGATATTGACTCAGAGAAGAGAAAAAAGGCATGGATGATAGATAAATAACTTCCTCTGCCAATTACAAGGAAGTAATATTTCTATAGCAAGGCCATCCAATGTTTTGTTAAAAACCGAGACCAGAAAAAGCTCCAACTCCCTTCTTACTCTCTAAAAAACTATCACCACCACCTATATTTCTGTGCAACAGACTTACTAGGAAACTTGAAAATGACACTGAGAAAAATCAAGAAGGTCGACTTTTGCTGATGAGTGTTTAGATATCACAAGTGAATCAGAAGGAATGAACTACTGCGAACCTATTCCAGAGAGATTTTAGAAAATATTGTTTGAATCTGACATGAATTTCTGCTATGCTATACTCAGAAAATAATGCAAAGTGCAAAAATAACTAGAAAATGAGAAACCCAAAGAGGGCATCTTGCTATTTTTTTCTGATGACCTTAAATGAAACTTTTCAGACACTATTTCTGTGAAAAAGAACATGGAGAGAGTTCAGCATAGGAGTTTATAATTAGGACAAATAAGTCACCGGCAAAACACAATACAAAAGAATTAGAAAACAACAAATAAGAATTTGTTCAATACTACTTAATAGAAATGAAGTGCAGTGTTATGAAGTCAGTTTCCATTGCCTTTTCTTTTTTTAATTATTTGAGAAAATATTCTCAAATAATTTCAATATTACTTTTCTTGTAAGTCTTTCTGGGTAATGGAGTATACTATAGAATTAAGCTAATGCTATTTTTTTAAATTTTTATTTGGTTTCCCCTTTAGTGGCGCATTATATTAAAAATATCTGTTGCATTGATGCGATTCCTGGTTTGGTCCTTGGTCCTGCTAGCTCAGTCAGTCCACGAAAGCACCAACGAAGGGTAAAAAGGTTGCACGGAGACCCTCGTGCTGGACATACATGGTTTATTGATCCCCTGTTGCCATGAGGCTCCAGAGGAGATCAAACCCCATGGAAGTCCGGAACAGGATCTCATCCAACTTCCTGCATGGGTTCATAAGGGGGTCCAGGATCCTGGGAGGGGATTAGGGAATGGCCAATGGGAAGGGGAGGTGGGAGTGGTTTAGGGAGGGATGGGAGTGATTTGAGTCCATATATGGGGAGAATGGGAGGAGTGAGGGTAGGATTACACTGGGGAGGGGATACAGTTCTAGAACTAAAGCTAAGGTTTACAGAACCACATATTAAAACATATAAACATAGAAACAGATAAACAGAACTCTACAACATTGCATTACATTAAAATAGCAATAATTTTTTTTAAGTGATTGTACTGTTAACTTTAGAGAGAGATAACTGTATTTTTAAGGCTTGAGTTTTGATAATTCTGTATATAAGTGGCAGCAATATCAAAGCAGCAAGCCACTCTATCCTTAGAAACACTTAAAGAATTTCAAATGAGAAAAGCTGTACCTCAAAGTTTTTATTATTTTTAAATGCAAATAAATGAAAACCTAGTTAAAGATGTGTGATTTGTTGGCACTTTCTATTTCAAAGTTAGAGGTTTGGTATTTGAATGAAAATCTTAAATAATTTCTGATCTTTGTGATAGCTTAATTTTTTCATGACAAAAATGCTGATTAAACTTCTACTGATTTTGTATGTGTAACGCTAGTATAAAGTATGTGACAATTTTCTATTTAAAAGAGGAAAGCAATAGTCTATTTTTTTGTATAATTAAAATATTGTCAACTAATTTTTTTAGAAGCTTGTATATGACCATTTTTTTAAAAAGATCTACAGTTGTACAACATTTACTTTTAAAAGGAGCTACTGCAAATCCCTTCCCGTGTCCTCATTACCCTGAATAGCAAGGACTTGAACGGCTTCTACCAGAAAGGATGTTATGGTTTTTCTATTCCCCTCTGTCTACCAAGCACACATCCTACTCTTGTGCTAAACCAAATATAATGTATTTATTTCACTGATTTGAAAATAGATTTCATGTATCATAACTGGTACAGGATGATCTTAGACTTCTTTTGTAATGAAGACTCACATTGATGCAAATGAGCAAGACCAAACTCACAGGTGACCAACCCGTGTGTCCTGCATACATCTACAAGTAAGTAAGTGCAGCTCCCATAGCTGTCAGTGGCACTGTGGTAGCTGGGAAGCTGCTGAATACCTTGAACTCCCAGGTGAGCATCCAACAGCTGATCCAACAACAATTGATTATTCTCTAAGACCCCACTGCTCAGTTCTGTCCCAGCCCTTGGCAGAGTGATGGGCTTGTTGGTCCTCGCTCATGTGCACTCAGCTCTCCTCAGATCTTCAACATATGAAATATGCATTTTAAGATTAATTGGCCATAATTTTTTGGTTTGTGGCTAAGAAAAGGTCACACATTCCTTAGAAGTGCTCATATCAAAATCATCATGGAAATCAGTAACTT
>WEIV01014806.1:6915-20546 GCA_013390005.1 Calyptomena viridis | reverse complement strand
TTTCCCATAATAGTCAGTTACTGAAAACAGTTTTTAAAGGATCAGCATATCTTCCATCGGTAGCCTAAAGGATCTCCAAGCTATCTGAGGGCATACATGAGTCAAAACTTCAGATTTTCATTTATCTTTCTATTCTGCCAGGTCTTGAGTTATTTACAATGCACTACAACTTCAAGCTATGCTCTTGATTTATTTCAAGCTATTGTATGAGGATATAATGAATAAAATTTTATGTAAATACATGGACTGACGTAATAAAATTAACCTTATATGGAGCTGNGCACTTGAAATCTGCACATATCAAAACATACCTTTCACCAGGCTAGTCTTGTAGCTTGTGACACTGGAATTACTCAATATTGCTCAGTATGCCCACTACTTTTTGTGTTTCCACTTCAGTATAACAAAATAAAAACACTGAAGACACTTCTACAAAGTGATCAGCACTTCTACAGTTAGGCATGTCCTTTCAGCAGGGTACTTTTTGTGTGCTTTGAGTGTAGCCATAGGAGAAGTGACATTACTGAAAAACTGATCATAGCCTAGAAAACTGTTACAGAAAGCAAAAATAATTCGACTAGCAAATGCTACAGCAGTACCTTATATTTACAACTTGCAGTATTATCTGCTCCTTTGCAGTCTGGGCGGCATCGTTGGTTCACATCAGCCTGATACAATCCTTCACTGTACCACCAGGGAGAGGAAGCACTCTCATAGGCGACTCATGTCTCTGGACCACGTGACCATGAGTACCACACACACAATGGCCCAGTAACAGTGTGTTACCAAATTTCACTTTACATTAAAGAAGAAAAGAAATCAGCGAAGAGAGTTCGGTCAAGAATAAAAAAATGAGCCATGTAGATTGTGGCAGTGGTGTCTGGGATACAACTCAACCCTAACAATGATAAGATCACCAAATATTTTCGATGAAACATAGGAAAAGACAAATACCACACAATTCAGAATAAATCTACTGAAAATAACTTCTGAACATGAAACAAAGGAACAAGAATATGGATAAATCATACTAAGGTTATCTTTTAATATTTATTTGTGGTATTTACCTTTCTCTAACACTTAATACTTATATGGGCCATAGAAACCACCAGTGATACTTGCTTCAGAAGAAAGTGGTATCAAAAAATCAAACCCAAAGAACTCTAGTCAGCAATTTACACCAAGGAAAAAAAGTAGAGCAATGAACAATGTTAGGGGAAACGTCTAGATCTTAAACTAAGAACTGTCTGCCTTTTGCAAAGACAAGTGATTGTAAGTGATCCATTAGGATTGTAAGCAATCCATTAGGATGTAATCCACTGAAGTCTCAGGATATAACTAGGTAGTCATTTTGGGGGTAACGTTTCACAAGTGCCACTGCTCACAGCTCCCTACCCCAGCATCAAAGCATATACGGATTCTTTGAGTAATAGAGGTTGCCATACCCCGCAGTGTGGCAAATAGGTGAAAGGAAAAAGACTGTACATGTTGGGTTCTTTTAATGACAGAATAGGCCACGGAGAGCAAAACTGCATGTCATGATCAATTCTTAAGCAGTCAGAACAAAAGAAGCATTATGAGACTCATTTGTATTTTAGATGTTAGCTTGGTATTTATAATGAAGTGCAGTAGGCAGCGGTTGCAGTCAATGTGCTTGAGGCATTACCTTAAGTAGCATTATATGGTTATTTTTAGGACTGACCCAGACAGGTGGAATTAAGGAGTAGCATAATCCTCTGCTAGACCACTCTGCAGATGGCAGTATATGTGTAAATATAATACACAGCAATTAGCAGGTGCTCTTACATCAGAGTCCGGGTGAATACGGAGATTGATAGCTTATTCTGTTCTCAAAATGAGCAGTGCATAGGAATCAGACCCCATTTTAGGAAACAGAAGCTAAAAACAAGCCATTGGGTCAAGGTTGTCTAAGTATCATCTATGTAACTGAAATAAGACACTTAAATTAGAACCTCGGTTACCCATGTATCAGATTCCTTTCAAAAAGCTGCAAAGAAAAAGACAATACTGAAGTTAAGCTGGTTTATTTTTCTCACAGAAAAAGTGTTCCCATGTTCAAAATCTAAGACATGAAAAATGCTCAGAGGAGAAAATATTTACTATCTAAAAATTATCTTTAAAACTTTTTTTCCTAACAAAAATCAAGACATAACAAGAAACTAAATTTTTATAAAGAAATAAAAAGGAATCAGCATGATAGGTGTACTTAGACACAGAAGTACTGTCATATCTAAGTATTCAAACAGGAAATTAAAACCAAATTGAACAGCCTTTTGACCTTTTTATCTTTTAGGATGTCTCCTCCTCTTCCCTAAGCATCTGCTTAGGGCTACTGTAAGTCAGCACACTGGGCTGCTGGGACATTTGCTTGACAAAGTACCTCACTGCATTCTGACAGGTTCTTTCTAGGACCATCTACAGTCATCACTGCTTTAAATACAGAATTAAACAGTGAATACACCTTCTCCTGTTGCTGGGGTATGGTGTTATCCTTTTTGAACAATGGGAACTGATTTCCAGCTTTCTACTTCACCCCCTTTTCCCCTTGCACAGTCTCCTGATGCCACATGCTACTTTCTACTCTCAGCTATTGTCAATAGCTAACAATTTTCTTTCTGTAACTTTTATGCTCCATCATTACTTTCTTCCTATAATGTTTATTATATGACAAACATTTTCATAAAGTGACCTCCTTTAATTTCCCTTGGAACAGCACAGACCATCTTTGTTGAGGATAGGCATGGAAAACGGTAACAATTGTAGTAAAGCAAATGTAGAGTTTAAAGACAGGAACTAAAAATACTGAAGTTGAAGGATTCAGAATAATTAATTTAACTTCAAGGAGGCTGCTTTTATTTGTGAATTATATAAGATGTAGATCTTAAAAAACATGCGGAATACATCAAATACTAGCAAGAGGTAAAACATACTTGCTATTTACCGAAAGAAATTACTATTATATACTAATCTTTAAGCTATACCTTTCAGTACTAAATATATATACTTTCAACATATATATGCTTTCAACGCATAACCTATACTTCACAGAATGATGTGAAATAACACGTATGTTTTCTTTTGCATACAAGTTTTATATAAAATTCTGTACAATTGCTTTTGAAATGGTAGTTTCCTGGTTTCATTCACACTCTAGTTAGATTAATAAGTGCTCTTGATAGGTTTAGAAAAGTGATAGTTTAACTAAGGAATTGCTCTTCTTAATTTTTATGAAATTTGCAACTTCTGCAGTCTCTAGCAAAGGATAAGGGTGCAGCTTGTCCTACTTCCCTGCTGTGGCACAAACCACACACAAGGGAATTTCAACTTCAGTGCTCAGCTGCTGTGTGGTTGCATCCAGCTGACCTCACTAGTGTGGTGCACCTGCAGGTGCCTCCAAGTAGCTCTGATGAATCTGGGCATGGACAGAAACATGATCACATCCCAGACTCCTGCATGTCTACCCTGCTATCTGATTTATTCAGATGCTACTGTGGCGGCTGTAGGTAGTAGAGGGGAAAAGAGAAACTGGATCGACCAAGCACAGGACCCCTTCCTATGCTTCCCTCCAGTCTTGTTTTCCAGTATGAAACAGTTTGAAATTAACTGGCCATCATACACCTGAATTCAGATTGGTTTGATTTCTTGCAGAACATCACATTTTAACTTGACACTTCAAACTACTAAGCAATCCAAAAGGACTTCACGTATCTAGAGTGCAGTGACATAAACAATCTTTTAAAGTTATAAAAGATAAATCGCAACACAGGTAATTTTCAGGACTTCAGTTTACTTCTAACCACACACGGGAACAAATAGCTGTTTCATACACAACGTGCAGGTTTTAAAAAACCCAATTGTGTTCATGGCTAGAGTCAAAGACCTAAATTAAAAATATGGGCTATGGAACATGCTCAGTGATTTATGGACCTGTTCCTCCTCTGTTCACTCTTTCAGTTCAAGGCTGATGAAACATCCCTGTAATGCTCTTTCAATTTTATAAAATGGAAGAAAACTAAAGCAGTAAATGGGTTTGATTAGTTTTAGGTATCTCAGCTAAAGCAGATCCCAGAAAAACCTGCCAATAGCCACATATGGTGGAAGGAAATAAGGACAGCATAGCAGGGGGAGTACAGGACAGAGCTAGGGCAGAGAAGCACCTTTTGGTGGCAAGCAGTGCATTAGATGGGCTCAGCTGTGAAACTCTGGCTTAGCCCATACAGATAAAGACTAATGAATTATGCTCATAATTTCACATTTACCATAGACTACTAAGCACATAAACACATATTGCTGTTTTAATGCTATGTAATTCATTACATGGTGTATCCCAGAGTTAAAGCATGGAAACAGGGGGATGACAATCAGCTTTGTGATTTGGACTTTATCCACATGCACCTGGTGGTTTATCCTTTTGCCTCTAAATTACTTTGAATTAACAACTACAATAGCAAATATTACACACAAAACATGAACCTCCCTTGGAAACACACGTAAACCATTCCAATGGTTATGACACTTTTGGGGTGAAAAAAAGTAGGGTCACTGAATAAGAAAGAAGTACATATCTTGCAGAAATGTCAGGGATACAATTTAGGAGGTATGAAAACATGGACTTGATCAAAATGTTGTGTAACATCTGTGAAATTACTTAAAGCCACTGCTTAAAAATAAGAGACAGATGTCAAAATTGGAAAAGTTCTTCTCTTGGCATTTTAGATGTTAAGATGAACTTTTTCAAAAATGTGTCTTAGTGTTACAGTCTTCTTAGGTTTATTCCAGGAATTTCTTAGGCCAAAGATTATCTTGAAAGTTATTACATTAGGAAGCAGCATTATATTACAAAAAAAAAAAAAAAAAGAAAAAGAAAAAAAGATGGAACACTTTTAAAATATGGAAAATTACTTGCAAATGCCACATATGCTGAAGATATTATCTCCTCTGGCTTCTGTTTTTTTTTTTTTTTTTTTTTTTTTTTTTTTTTTTTTTTTAAAAATGACACCACTACAACTTACATTGTGAGCCCACTTTTCTAAGGGCTAGGCTAGTACTACTCACAAAAATAGGCACTAGAAAAAAAATAAATTTATATACAGTCTCTCGTCTCCCTTTTAGATGACCTTTTCTGTGCTAGACTGAACATTTAAAACTCTTCTAGTAAAACACATATTAAATTGTAGGGTGAGTTACTACAGGTAATTATAATGTCACGTCTATGGGAATTGCTCAGAGACATCTTTGGTTTTAAATAGAAATATCAGAATACTTTTAGCACTCAGGTATGTATTATTTTTGTTCTTTACAGACACTTTTACCTTTAAGAAATTTCTAGTCTGGAGACAGGAAGGTAAACCCTGACCAGTCTGCCCCCTGTGCTGACCTCTGTATGAACAGGTCTTCTCTGCTCATTTCTTTTACTATAATAAGAAAGCATAATGCAAAGGCATATAAGGAATAATTTTTACGTTGATTATGAATAAATGAATGCTACTGGACAGTGCTGAAGCTGCTTTGATATGATGGCTGGGGTATGCTGCCATAAGCAAAAAACTCAGTCTCAGTTCACTACATATCCTTGTGCAGTTCCTTTGTCCTACTGAAATAAAGAACTGGACATAAGGTTTTCAAGAAGTCATGCAGAGGAATTTTATTGTTATGATGAACCAGCTTAAAGCAAAATTTCCGATCAGTTATTCTCTCACAACCACATTTCTCTTCCCATTCTGGAAAAGGGTTAAGGTTTCTGCTTTCATCAAAATATAATGTCTCTTGTCCATGACACATAAACCTCTGACAAAACCATTGGAAGGTAGGGGCAAACATAAAAGTGCACAACAAAAAAATCCAATAAGGTGCAGTTTTCGTTTAGTTATTTAGTTTCATTAGTTCTGTGTAGCCAAATGGATATGCCTTGTTTCCATTTTTAACTTAAGTATACATGAACAGACAATACAATTACTATGTACGTAATTATGTGATAACATACAGACATATCATTGCATATAGGAAATGAGAAAAACAAATGAATTTTACTCTTTTTTGAACAGCTAAACAAGCAAAATAGATCTACAGAAGATGATAAGAAGATAATGATTTCTTTTAAGCCTACAAATAATCAGCAGTCGTCTGCCAATGTTATACTGCATTCTTGACTAGGAAAAAGTATGCTTTCTCTACTACCATATAAGGCAGTTCCATATTTTAATACTTACAGTTCAAATAAATAAGTAGCATTGTTCCTCCATGGCCACTTTCAAATCTTTTAATAGACCTTTCAACTAACTTGGCACTGTCTGTCTCTCATACCATGTCAAAGGGTCCTGCAGCCAAAGTAAACATGCTGTGTTTAACTATCAAAGGCCAGTTTGGAAAGAGAAATTTACTAGTGGATCATAAGTTGGAATGGCTAAATTAGTGATGAGAAAATATTTCTTCGTCATCTGTCACCTTTTCCAGGTTGAAGGTTGCCCTCCTTTCTCTATCTCACTGTAAAAACACATACATACACATACATACATGCAAAATTTAATTTGGTTTTACTACAAGAAAATGAATAATATGAAACTGAGTCACAAAATTCCCAGCCTTACACAATAGTATTTAGAAGAAAAAGGGTTTCAGGGAAAAACATATTAAAGTTTTTCCAAAAAAAGTATTTTTGAATGAAAAGTGTTTTTTAAAAAGAAAGCCAGATTTTAAAACATTATTGAGGCTTCTTTCCATTTGTGGGAGACAAAGGGAATTTAGTTACTACAGAATATATTGACATTTTTCAACCGTTCACTTCATCAACCATATAAATTTTATCTCCATTCACATAAACCCAATCTATCTTGCATATAACTGCTTCAAGGTACAACAGCTTGTTTCCAACACTGCATTAGAAGCACTGTAAATCAGTGGTTTACATTTCCCTTAGGCTAATTTGGAAGCTTAAACTAATCCATGACAGGGTGAAAATTATGCATAGATGAACTGAAAATTAATAGATTGAATTAGGTATTTAGTTGTAGCAGCACAATACAATTTGGACACTTCCTTTTTCCCCCCCTTTTTTAATCAATACCTACTTTGGACAAATCTATACTCCACTGAACTAAGTTGGGCTACTACAGAACACCTAGCTGTAGTCAACGTCACAAGTATCAAAGCTATGAATGGTCCTCAAAAAAGGCACATTTATACTGTTTTGTGATCCTCCACATTTTTTCGATATATAATGATACCTATGTATCTAACTGCAACAGCTAGAAATAGTAAAAAAGCCCTTGGCATTAATTAGTTTGGATTTGGGTTTTTTTAAATAATTCTCATCAAATTCACTTCTGAGTCCCAAAATTTGTCTTTTAAAGTACCTCTGATTGATGCAATAGCAGACACTATTCCTAACCCATGTTTGGAGGCTCCTCCTGCCATAAATCAGCCCCTAAATATGCTTCTATCAGTAGATCACTAAGCATCTTTTAAAGACAAATTAAACTGTCTTCTGTGACTCTTGACCTTTATGGAGAGAAAAAAACCCCATCATCATACTCATCAAAGAGATAATTGTTTTCTGAACCATGTGAGCAGTCTGTGCATTTCTATGGGGCTGTTCATGTGCTGTAAGCAGAACTTGTTCAGCTGAATCAGTAATTAAAAGCATGAGTCAGCTTTTGAGCTAAAGAAGGTGGCTCTTATACTATTATCTGGACTAGCCTTTTTAGGAGACAAAGACTAATACTACCTAATGTCACTTACACAAATATTTAGCTTTTCACATTGTCTACTGTATAAAGCTGGCCTTTTGAAATATCTACATTTCCAGAATACTAACACAAACTACATCTGTTTAAAACGAGGAAAGACAACAGCTCAAAAGTTCTTCACAGGAATGAGGATGTGGGGTCTTTTTGTTGTTGTTGCTATGGGGTTTTTCCACTCTTTTTTTTTTTAAATTTATGTGAATCAGACATTATGGATACAGCTACTTCATGTGTTACGATAACATATGGGGTTAAGATAAAATCTCTCTTGATACAGGGGAAGCATTTATTTTCTATATAGAAGGGGGACCTTTATTACATAAGGCCTCTTGTCATCTCTTCAGTCTTTACAGTTTTGTAAAAATTGTAGTATCTCTGAAAAAAAGTATTTCATATATAAGTTTAACTACAACAGATGTTCTCTGCTAAAAGGAAAATATCTGCTTTTCCAATGGGTGTGGAAGGATTTATCTTTCGCTTTCTTTAAAATCGCTCAATCATCAAGTGAAGTTCTAGGAACACACTGTAACAGACACCAAAACTGTTCTCTCTGGATCTACTGCTTCACAGTATACTCCATAAGCGGTTATGCATATTTGTTACAAACCTGACCAAATATCAATTAGCATATTTTGCAGTTCAGAAGGAAGAAGTTCTGTTCAAAATCATAAGCACACACATTAGTATTTCCAGCTTCCTCCATCCAAAAGCTCCAAAGCCACTTTCTCCATAGCATCCAAAAGGGAACTGCTGCGTGGAAGAGGTTCCTGCCAAATCCTAGTTTTGCGTGCTCTGGCATTTTGATGGAAATAGTTTGGTGTAAAAGAAAAACTTCTTTTCCCTTTCCAGCAGCGTTCTTTTTCCACTCTCCTTGTATTCTTCAATGGTACACCTACTTCTTTTTGCTGTAATTTGAAAATTTATTTTTAGGTGACCAGAACTGACTGTTCCATACAATCTGTTGGACACAGCAGTGACATCTATGCAGGCGGGTGCAACCAGACTCTGCTTACACCCTGGGCTGGCTGCACATAAAGCTCCATCAGCATGGATGTCCCCTTGCTAATACATGTATTGTGCTGCACCACTGCAGGACGATCACATGGCTTCCAGTTGAGGCCTGCTTCACATCCAGCTGGCTTCTGTGAGATTGCAAGTCTGGTGTCAGCTGTATAGATATGTGCAATGTGCTAAGAGGATCAAATATAAAAAAGCAGAATTTCCTTTGTGTAGCTGGCCAGAGGTATGAAACACGCTGAGGAGCATCTTTCTGTAAAGTTGCAGCTGCTAGAGAAAAGACAACTTCCCAAAAACTCAAATGGAAGTAAAACATATTTTCACAGGGTCAACTAGATATTAGCAATGGAAGATGTAATGTAGCATTTGTGAAGAGTGAATAAATGACAGTCAGAGGAAAAGTACAACCTGCTACCACAAACTCAAATAGAAACTGGCATCTCAAATTTATTTGTGTACATTTGGCAAGTCATAGAAAGGGTTTTATATCCACTCTTCTAGTCAAAAAAGAGGAGCTGCTTTGCTGACTCTCAGCAAGGCTTGCCAGATGCAAGTCCAGTTATGCATCTGTCAACAGAAACACTCTGAAGTGCTTCACGTAGGTCATGTAGGCTCTGGGCCTGCCAGGCTTGACAGCATTCCTTTGTTGATTCATATTTGCTGTCACAGCCTTATTTCTACTTTAGTCTTTCCTGTTTAAAGTAATTTTCCAGCTTGAAAGATACACTTCAGACTAATTTAGCAGACTATCCCAATAGAAAACCTTCAACAAGGGCAGGACTTTTGTCAATGTGGACGAAGTCAGGATCCAAGAGACTCTACTTACAGGTACAGGGGACCAGTCTAGACATTTGCTGTGGTGAACAGTACAGTGTGTCATTCTGCTCCCCATCACCTGCAAAGGAGATGGATGCTGTTCTGATACATAACATACGAGTTAACTGAACTCTATGTATAAAGGCATTAATTATTATTTTTCGAAAGATGATTACGGTGTTTAAAATTATTTTGGAAAATAGAAAATTAAAAACAGTTGATAAAGCAAAGATTTTGATGCACCTAAGGGTAAAGTCTCAAGAACACTCCAGAGAACGTTCCTCCTTCAAAAGGAAAAAATGCTTCTTTCTTTTGAATTTGAAGAGAAGCATACTAAGTAAAATTTTTACAAAGCTTTGCTGTAGCTTATGCAGCTTTGATAGATATGTCTTGCGCATCAATTAGTATGCAAGTTGAATTTTTAAATCAAGAGCCAGTTTAATTCCCAGGTTAGAAAAACTGGTTATATATTTTCTAGGAATTTCATAATTTTGCCTGGATTAATTTTTACATTGCTTTCCAAAATGTATTAATATTTTTTAATAAAAACTTAATTTATTATTTTTATGTATGGCCTGAAAATGATGTTGGAATCAAATAGTGAACATTAGGTAATGCTAGATAACTTTTCATCTCCATATTTACAAAATATATGTTATATAAAAAGGCATATTTTTAAACTTTATTTGTGCAAGTCTGTTATCCAATTAGTCTGATTATATATATATTCATAGGAACATATGTGCTGTATTCAAAAGACAGAATACGTATCGTATCCAAACAAGCAGGAAGATGACAGGATAAGAAATTCATCAGGAGAAAAAGAAAGATATGAAAATAGAACCACCAAACTAATTTTTAAAGCAGCGTGAGACAGAGACAGAAAGAAAGAGAGGTGTTCTCAAAATACAAAACTAAGAAAAATCAAGCTCCTTTGGAGATATGGGAGAGATGATGTGTCTGAAGTAGCCATCTATAATAATTCCTGATGCTTAACATTCTCTCAAATCAAAACAAGGTTCATATAGCTCCTTGCATACCCAAATGGTATTGCACAACATTCCAATGCAGAAAAAAAAGAAAAAAGAAAACTAAGGAAAAAAGAGAGAAATAAAATGAAACGCCTGCCAAACATTTAAAAGATGTGGTAACAAAGGGAGCTCTCCTATGTGGTATGAAGTAGGAATTCTGCTCCTGAGCATCAGGAGCACTTTGTGAAGCAACCATAGTAACCCACAGCCAAATAAAGGCTAGGATGTTATGTTCTTAAAGATACGCTTTGGGCAGAAACAGAAGCAACTGGGCAAGCTTCTTTAGCTTGTATTATGACAGTCGGAATGAATTATTGTAATGACCTATGGATTTAGTCACTGAAAATATTTAAAATTATGTTTTGCTCAAGGCAAAATAAGTTGTAGACAGATGTCAAGCCTCCAGAGAATTATTGGGAAACCTGATAGTGATTTCAGAGACAGCAAGAAGACTCTTCAATCTCACAGACTTTAAATAAATTTGAAGAAAACAAGTGACTGAGCAACAACATGAAGAAACTTGAAACGAGTGGCATATCATAAAAATATCTGTATTTGTTTCCTGCTGGAAGAAGTTTTAATTTCACAGACATAAACAAATAAAAGTGCCCTGAACTTCAAAGGTGACCTGATCAAGCAGACAGCGTTCTTGGGCTGTCATCACAGCAAAAACATTTCATCACCAGCCTGACTCACTCTGCAGCTTCTCAGAGCTAAGAGCCAAGAAGCAGGTTTATCATTTTTGTGCATACATGCAAAATGAATGGGAAATTTAAAACTTATTTTTTATTCAGTACATCCAGGCTAGCACTCAAACTCAGATGATCTTCAGTTCTGCTGAATAAAAAATACAGTATTTACAATGAGACAGAATGAATATTCTACTCTAGGACAGCATGACAGGAATTATAATAACAAAATTAAAAAACCCAAAGCCTTCACCAAGAGTAGATGGTGATTCTGTCTGAAGTTTCAGGATTGCTGACTCTTGTCCTAGGTTGCATTTTTAGAGGAATACATTTTAAGTGAGTGGACAGACCAGCATCTTCTTGTATACAGTGCTTTTGAAGAGATGTAAAATGTGACTTATGTTCTAGTGAAATTTTTCCATTTAAAAGCAGTGATTCTTTGTCAACATTGTCAAACACTTTGCAGCAAGAATATATTGTATAATGCAGCAGCTTTTTGATACCTAAAGCCTCTATTGTAGCCAGTTTAAAAAATGTATTCCTTTTCTGTCTGGGCCTAATTTTTCAAGAACTCTCACCCCATTTATGTTGCTTGGCTCCATGAAACCCCTGCTTGATAATGCATGAGTACTAAGAGCTGATATAAGGAGCAGTAACAAATTCTCCCATGCCGTGTTGAATGGTGTAGATAGAACATAGTAAATATTAGAAGGAAGCATCAAATACATGAAGAAGCAGACAGCAAAGCTAAAGATATGGAAATTAGAAAGAAATACATAGAAAGAATCACTGAAGGACAGAGATAAGCCTTCAATTCTAAATGTATTGCTTTCATGTTTCATGTATGAAATGTGCAATGCTCACATTTCTAGTTAAAAGCTACCTATCTTCTCCCTTTACACCCACTTCCACCAGCTCAGAGAGTCTTCAGAAGAAATCTTGCAGCTATAAAGGGAGCAAAATCATTTCCTGATGTGCTCTTGGAAAGAGGATAGCCTGAAAGCATAACAGCTTTCCTTTGTTGCTTCCTTATGGTTTGCCATTTTGCCTTTTGCAAAGTTTGTAAAGCAACTTTCAAGAGAGGACAGGCTGCAAAAAAATTAGCAGTATTAGTAGTAAAGGGAAAGGGGGTATTCTTAAAATGTATTAATATTAATTATATTCTACTAAAAAACCCACCCCAAAACTACAAAACTACTATCCAACATAATGCTGATGTCCAAAGAAATAAAATTACACCCCCCCCCCATTTTCCACTGCCTAACTGTTCTAAATACAAACTATAATACAAATGTGGTCATCTGTAGGATCTCATCATCCTCCAAAAATGAAGGTACTTAACAACTGCTTTTTAGGGAGATTTGAGTAAAATGTGGACAGCACCTGATGCCATTTAGTCCTTTTGGTTGGTTCTGCCTACAGGGAGTGTATGCCATTCCTTATCATCAGACACTAAGGTCAGATGCAAAGAGATGCAGGCATTACAGAGCATTTAGTACTGAATAATAATATATACAGTAAGTACATAAATGGACACCATGAGACACTTAAGAAAGGATTTCTAACTGACAGTATATTGTGTGCTAGAATACATCAGTCAGTCATTGGAGAAAAGCATACATCTGAAATCTTATCTCCAGCCTCATTTGAGAACTGCAGTTTGTTGCTTCTATACAAGTGGCTTTCAGAGCATGGACCTGCCTCCATCACTTAGGACTGAGGCTATCTGGGGCACAGGCTTCAATGTCTCACTGCTTAAATGGAGGTAATTTTGTGAGTACTTCAAGGACCTACAAAACTTAAGTCAAAATGTGTGGTGCCTAACAAGGCAGCAGTTTTTAAAGAAATTAGTTTTACTGATGTGAGACAGCACTTTTTGCAAGAGCCACACCTTTCAGTTATATTTTCCACTAGAAAGCAACCCTCATTTTGTTTTCAGAATTAAGAACTTCAATGATTAGAGAAAATGATTAATGTCTACACAGTGAGTTTATGCTTATGAATATGGGGCTAAAAATTCTCTTTTCTTACCTTCTCATAACCTGACCAAACTAGAGTCGATTTTCTTTTTCATTTCTCTTCTGCTTCTACCATTTATTGCTGAGCAGCCAAGACTCCTGCCCTTGGAGTGACACCCATTCTGCTGTACTNTATATATACATATGCCTTTTGCATGCAAGATGCCTATCATAAGGATACTAAGAAAAGCTGGATATCTGTGTAATCATGAAAATCCTTACAACCTGCCTAACCACAACATCCAGGAGGGAAACAAAGAGCAGGCGGGAAGGAAAAACTAAAAAACCCATTGAAAT